>PVIC010013928.1:0-37302 GCA_004025085.1 Thryonomys swinderianus | reverse complement strand
AAAAAAAAAAAAAAAAAAAAAAAAAAAAAAAAAAAAAAAAAAAAAAAAAAAAAAAAAAAAAAAAAAAAAAAAAAAAAAAAAAAAAAAAAAAAAAAAAAAAAAAAAAAAAAAAAAAAAAAAAAAAAAAAAAAAAAAAAAAAAACGAAAAACCCAAAGAATATGTAGGGACTGTTAAACATAGACACATCAACTGAGAATATGTGGTAAGAATAGCTAATGATTGATTAATTTTACTATTGACTGTCAAAATTGTATTTTTTTCTTACTCAAGGGTCAAAAGGTATTTAACAGAATGTCATTATACTCCTTAAAATAATATGAAAGAAATTAAGACATTACTTGTAATTTGTGTTGAACATTTAAACATATTTCTGCAGCAAATTATTCTTATATTTCTTCTCTTACATTCCACCAGATTCGCTCCATTGAAGGCCAGTATGGCACACTACAAGCATACGTGACTCCAAGAGTGCAGCCCAAAATCTGTCAGGTCCGCCAGTACCATATCAAGCCTCTTTCACTTCATCAGAGAATTCATTTTATTGATCATGACAGGTAGGACAAAAGAGAAAGCAGTCTCTTTTAGTGCTACACTATTCAGATAAACCTGTGTTTAATTCGTTAATTGTTTTTTTGAGACATGGTCTCACTATGTAGCTGAGTTTGGTCTTGAACTCACTGTGAAGCCCATGCTGGTCTTGAACTTGTAATACTCTTCCAGCCTCAGCTTTCCAAGTGCTAGGACTATATGTGTGCGACATCACGCCAGCTATCCTGTTTAAGTTTTATAGTAACTGGTAACTTTCTGAATTTAAAAATTAAACAGTTATTTCAACTTATAGATACTTATCTGTTGGCTTAATATTTCTAGAAAGTATAAAATTGTCTTATTTTAGAAGCTGTCAAATTAGACTTTTCTATGTTTCTTTAATATTACCATTAGCAGTTTTGTACAGTTCTATGTGACTAAGGCTTTATTTTATTTTATTCAAGTATTACGTTTTCTTTTTGTTTCACTTCAGGGGATCCCAGGAGATCAGTTGATTCTCATAGTTCCTGTTATTTCTGACTTCCATTCCAATTTAAGCATCTTCTGTTTATCATGTTTCAGGGCAGAAGAGCATAGGTTTAAATGAAAGAGAAAGCAGTGAGATGACAATTATGGAATACTTCCTCAGCATCATGCATTGTTAGGTCTTTATGTATTAATCATTAAACTCTAATAGCCAGACAAGTCACGGCTCAATTTTATAAACAAGAAATGGAGGTTTAGAAAATAACTTTCTAATAAAAAAACCAGAGCTATGATTTGAGGTAAAAAACCCATGTTGTTTTTACTGCACCTTGTTATTAAAAGATATGTTATTTAAGATGTAAGAAGCAAAATTTCTAAGGAAGATTTCTGGAAGACATTAAAGAGAGTGGATTGTTTAGGGGTATCTTCCTGCTTAAAAGTCAAAGTTAGCATAAATGGGTGCACCATGGTGTGTTACAAGGGGCAGCAAGGAACCAGAGACTTAGATTATAGTATGTTCCTTTGTGATTTGGGAAATTCTACAGAATTTAGTTTTGCCATCTGCAAATGAGAGGACTAGTCTTGATTATGACAAAAGTTTCTTCCTAACTTTTCATTTAATGTACTTTGTACTTTACACCTCTATACTTACCCATTCGATTTAATTGTACTCATTTTTTATCCTTTTTACTTCTTATTCCTTCATTATATGTCTTTGCAAGATAGAAAACATTATTCATTGTCCTGCAAGGCAGAAATTACTGTTTCCTCTAACTTACCCTGTGGCACATAGTAAAGAAGGAGCAGCGTTTCAAACTTGCCTGTCTTACAAAAGCCCAACTTTGTCTTCACGTAATGCTGATGCTTTCTCTAGGACGATTCATATATCTTTTGTAGTTGATCCAGTAAAAATACTAGATGAACTGTTGAAAAATAAAACCTACTGAGTATACTCATTTATTTGTAAAGTGTGTAATAGTGGAAAAAACCAATATATTACTTAAGTAAATATTCAAACATTTAGTTCAATATTAGGTATAAATAAGCATTCAAAATTAAAATATTTATTTGATGTATAAGATTAATCCAAGAAAACTTAAATGTTAAAAAAAGGATTTGTTTAGTTACTACTACAAAACTCTGCTTGTAAATGTACACGTGTAATACTTTAATGTATTCTCATCCACAAATTATGCCTCTGTTGTTAAATTACAGGCCCATGAATACCCTGACTCTCACAGGTCAGTTCAGTTTTGCTGAAGTTCACTCCTGGGTGGTTTTCTGCCTTCCTGAAGTTCCTGAAAAACCTCCAGCAGGAGAATGTATAACATTTTACTTTCAGAACACTTTCCTGGATACACAACTTGAAAGTACTTACAGGTAAATCACACTTATTACAGGATAACAAATGTCGTCATATGGAAATGATATCTCTAAGTGCTCATTTAAAGGAGGAACAAGTTCTAAATAATATGATTGAAAACTTACACTGTTTTAGAAAAGTAGTTAATAAAGATGAATGTACAGAGGTCAATACCTTCCCTAAGCTGCCAAGAATAATGATAACCAGTTGAAAATGGATCTCACTTTGTTTTGTCTTGGAATGAGGTAGTGCTTCTTATCCTCTTTACCTAGGTCTCTTATCCATTCTTTCCTTAAGCCAATGATCAAGGCATTTTTCTTCCTGCTTCTTAGTTGAGACTTGTTCATGCTAAATTTTTGAAGCAACAGTGAACACATAATTTTGCTTCAGAATTAACCCTTTTGGGACTAAAGGGTGCATCAGTTCTATGGAGATGTTTACTATATGCTCCAGGAAGTTCCTGTTTCTAAACCTGTAATTATTCCTGTTGTGAACTACCACATGAACCTCAAAAGTTAATCACAGCAGACATTTCAACATGCCCCTAGCATGTTTTTTGTGTTTTTGTATAATAGCATACCTTTTCTCTTTACAGTTTGTGTCTTTATTGTTTTCTCAGCCATCAAACTATATCCTTCAATGTCCAACCTAATGCCCTGTTTTTCTCTCTTCGTTTAGCTCCTTTTTCCTCCCGTTTGATCCTAGGGATCAAATCCAAGGCCTCATATATGGTAGGGAAGCATTTTACCATTGAGTCACACCCCTGTTTCCCTCGCAGCATTTTATTCTCACCTCTCTTTGATATTTATTGATATTTTTCTTGGAGAATATAATTTTATGTAAAGTTTAGTCTTTATAGTAGACTGTATTTTCACAGACATAGTCTGTTTTTAAAATCTTTGTGTATAGCTTCCAAGTACCTAACACATGGCTTACATACAGTAGGTGTTCAGTATGTGAGTACCTTTCAAGTTCCTGGATAAAATACATGTATTTGAAGGTACCATAAAAAGAAGCATGTGTTTTGGGAGCAGCATAGTTAGATTTGAGTTATAACTTTGTGACTCATTTACTGTGTGATCTAGATGACTTAACTCTCTGAGCTTTAGTTTTCTTTGCTGAGGAATGTAAATAATCCCACTTACTTCACTGAGTTGTGACTTTAGAGAGAAAATGAGCCATGTAGGTCATTTCACAGTGCCTGATACTGTATATTTACTAAATGCCTTCTGTTAGATGAAAGACTAGTAGAAATGTCAGGTTTTTTTTTTTTTTTTTTTTTGAGAGAGGGTCTCGCTTTGTAGTTCAGGCTGGCCCTGAGCTCACTATGTAGCCCAGGCAAGCCTCGAACTCAGCAATCCTCCTGTCTCTGCCTCCCAAGTGCTGGGATTACAGGCATGAGCCACCACGCCTGGCACTGTGGTATGTGGTATTGATTGCTGGTGGGCGTGAGTCTCCACGCCCAGCATTGCATGTGGTTACCTGGGATCTGAACTCAGGACCTTGTGCTTGGGAGGCAGGCGCCGGAACTACTGAGCTAACCCTCTGGCCCAAATGTCAGGATTTTTAAAACATAGTGAATATCAATATAATAAGAGAGAGTATTATATATCTTTAGGAAAAAAACTATTAACATTTGCCTACAGCTGATCAATAGAAATGATTTTTATGTGTATGTATATGAAAACTAAGTGAAAAAGTAACATGGGATATAGGAAAAATGGTATGTATTAATTAGGAGATTTTGGGTCATTTAAAAAGAAACTAAACACAGGCCAAGTAAAAGAAATTTATTTGTTCAGATAATTTACGTCTAGCAGTAATTTGCCCAAGGTACAACTTGAACTGTGTCTTAACTGATGTCATCAACATTTTATCTCCTTCCATTGCTCAGTTTTGTTTTTGTCTTTCCTTGGCTTTACCATGTACTGGCATGATAGTGATCATGTATATCAAAAAACCTGGGTTTCATCTTTCACCTGCCATGCAGCCTCTCTTTGATACTAGGTCCACTAAAATTCCCGGGGTTGAGTACCTTTGTCAAGCTTTGAACCCCTATGGTTAGGGATATAAAATATACAGCAGAATGCTTCCTCTTGAAGTCCCAGAAATGGATTGAGTCTAGTACCACTGAAATTATATGGATGAGAAAGATGAAGGGAGGAAAAATAGTGTTTCTTAAAGAAAAATAAGGGTCCTTTGGGCATAAGCAGTGGATGTTAGGTATGGAAGAACAACAGATGCCACTCAGGTTTGATGTCATATTTCTTTTAAGGGTGAAGCATTAGTGATATTGTCATGGGTGTGATTATATCAGGGAAAAATATGCCTCTATATGTATTAAGCAATTATAAATGCATTTTCTAGATAGGTTAGCTATTGGAAATACTAGTGATAAAGAAGAAAAAGCTTAAATGCAATACTGATTTAAATTGTCATATCTTTATGAGGCATATATCTAGTATCTTTAACAATATAGTTAAAAGCTGAATTAATACTGTAGAGTATGCTTTATATTAATGATATACAAAGACACTTAAAATCAAGTAAGTTCTAAAATGAGAAGACACTTAAACAAGATGGAACTCCAGACTTTCAGGTCACCAATGGCAAATTCAGGAGGCAATGAAGTAGAATAATCCAAAAGCCACCCACTTGGACTCTCTGAAGTGATAACAGCAGACAGAACTAACAAAGCATATGAATGAAGCTCTAGAAAAAGAATCAAATCACAAATAATTTCTCAGATAACTGCAGAGATAGTGAATATAATGAAAGACATGGTTCATAACTCTAGAACAGATACAGTTTTGGGTATGTTTTTTTTTTTTTAAAGAAGAACTTAGGAAGATTATGTAAACTCTGAATGCCCAGCATGGTATTAAAAATTTCATTGAGTCGGGTGTGGTGGCTCATGCCTGTCATCCCAGCACTTGGGAGGCAGAGACAGGAGGATTGCTGAGTTCGAGGCTTGCCTGGGCTACATAGTGAACTGAGAGTCAGCCTGAACTACAAAGCGAGACCCTGTCTCAAAAAAAAAAAAATTTTCATTGAAAGTATACTCAGAAGAGTGACTCAATGTAAGTATACACTATCTGATGTAGATGATAGGTTTATAGTTAGTGACAATGAAAAGAAAAGATTTCTTAAAAATAGCAAGGGAAGAGTAAAAAGTAGCATGAAAAAATAAACAACTAGCAGATGATGCAAAGAAGAATAATATAAGATTGATCAGAATTAATGAAAAAGCAGAAGATAGCACAAATGAAATTTTAAAAAAAACCTATTTACAGAAAAAATGATAGAAAATTTCCTAGACAGGGTAAAAGAAGTTGACAGATACATGAGGCATATAGAACTCCAATTTCATATGATAAAACAAAAATCTACACCGCAGTCTATAATAGGTAAGATTCCGGAAATCAAATACAAGAACACAATATTAAAAGCTACTGGAGAAGTGAAACAAATAACCTATAGAGGAAAGCCAGTCAAAGTCACAGCAGACTTCTTAACAGAAACCCTCAAGTCAAGGAGAGTTAGGAGTGAAGTATTTCAAGCTATAGAAGAAAACAACCTGCAAGCCAGATTGATGTAACTCACAAAACTGTCTTTCAAAATTGATGGGGAAAAAGATACTTCTATGACAGAGGAAATTCATGAACAAATGAGCTCTGCAAAATGTTCTAAAGGATATTCTAGAAAAACATAAGGATTACAGTTTCATGAACCATACTAGAATAAATAGGCCAGGCAAGGGAAGAAATTAAAGAAGAGGAAAAAAGGGGGTCAACAATAGGAAAATAACATGACAAGAATAAGTCAACATATGTCACTTATAACCATCAGCATTAATGGTCTCATTAATGCAGAAATGCAGGAGAACAGATCAATAAACAATATCCAACAATATGTGGCATAAAAGGAACATTTAATTCAAAAAGAAATTCAGAGTCTGAAAAATCAAAGGATGGAAAACAGTACTCCATGAGACAGGATCCCACAAAAAAATGTAGTAACTATATTCTATTTGAAAACAAAGTCAAAGCCAAAACTGATTAAGAGAGATGAAAAAGGTCATTACAAATGTGTAAAGAGAATTGTCCAAAAGAAAATGGTAACAGTCATAAATATATATGTACCAAATACCAGTGCACCCAACTATACAGAACAAATATTAAGGATATGAAAAGTCAAATAAGCACTCAATTATAGTGGGAGAACATCAATACCCTACTATCACAGATAGATCAGACAAAAAAAGGAACAAAAAAAAGTTAAAATTGAAGCAAATTTGCAAACAAATGGACATAATAGATGTCTACAGAGTATTTTACCTCAAAATGAAAGAATATGTCAGGCCGGAGGGTTAGCTCAGTGGTCCCGGTGCCTGCCTCACAAGCGCAAGGTCCTAAGTTCGATCCCTGGTAACCACATACAATGCTGGGCATGGAGACTCATGCCCACCAGCAATCAATACCACATACCACAGTGCTGGGCGTGGTGGCGCACGTTTGTAATCCCAGCACTTGGGAGGCAGAGACAGGAAGATTGCTGAGTTCGAGGCTTGCCTGGACTACATAGTGAGCTCAGAGCCAGCCTGAACTACAAAGCGAGACCCTGTCTCAAAAAAAAAAAAAAAAAAGAAAGTATGTATTATTTGAGGTATACATGGACATTCTCCAGAATGGACCATATAGTAGCCTATAGAACATGGTTAAGTGAATGCAAAAGAACTAACATTATCTTGTGTATATTATCAGATCATAGTGCAGTGAAATTAGAAATCAATGATAAGACAAACCAGAAAAACTATAAACACATGAAAATTAATAACACTTCTAAACAACTAAAGCATCACAGATGAAATTAAGTCAGTTTCTATAATGAAAAAATTATGCTGGTACAACATACTGGAACTTACGGGATGTAATGTGAACAGTCCTACAAGGGAAGTTTATACCAGTAAATAACCATATCAGGTAAACAGAGTGAGCTCAAATAACCTAATGTTGAACCTCAAGCTTCTGAAAAAAAAAATGAGTACATCAAGTCCAAAGCTCAGATGAAGGAGAAAATTATATAGACCAGAGCAGAAATTAATGCAGTTGAGGCTAAGGAAACAATTCAAAGAATCAATGAATTGAGTTGGTTCTATGAAAGATTAAATAGCCAACCTTATCAAAGAAAGGAAAGAAAAGACATCCATGCAATTGGGAATGAAAAGGGTGCAATCACAACAAATCTTGTAGAAATCAGAAAATTATCAATACCTACTTTGAGAACCTGTATTCTAAAAAGATGGAAAACACAAAAGAAATGTAGGAGTTTATGAATTACCAAAGCTGAATCAAGAAGATACAAAAATTCTAAGTAAACCAGTATTAGTGAAATTTAAGATGTAATTAAAAATCTACCAACACAATGGATTTCCTGCTAAATTGTACAAGAAATTTTAAGAAGATCTAATGCCTCTATTTCTCATATTCTTTAAAGAAATTGAAAGGGAAGCAGTACTCCCAAATTAATTACTGACACCAAACCCAGAGAAGCATCTAATCAAAGAAAAGAACTGCAAGCCAATATCTGTAATAAACATAGATGCAAAAACCCTCAATACTGGCAAAAAGTGCAACAAATAATCAAGATTATACTCTAGGACCAAGCAGGATTCATTTCAGGGACACAAGATGGTTCAACATATGCAAACCAATAAATATAACACATTGTACTAATAGCCATGGATACAAACCATATGATCATCTCAATACATGAAGAAAAGCATTTGACAAGTCCAACATCCATTCATGATAAAAAATTGGAATACATAGTCCTTATTTCAATCTTATAAAAGCTATCTATGACAAACTAATAGCCAGTAATCAGTGAATGGATAAAAATTGAAAGCTTTCATTTTTAAAGCAGGAACAAGACAAGGATGTCCACTATCACTACTCTTACTCAATGTAGTTCTACAAATCTTACTGAAAGCAATTAGATAAGAGAAGAAATAAAAGGAATAAGGATAGGAAAAGAAAAAGCTGTCATTATGTGTGGATACTCTACATAATACTCTACATAGAAAGACAAAAGTATTGCACCAAAAGACTTTTAGATATAATAAGTAGATTTAGTACTTTCCTGGATACAAAATCAATACCATTCTTGTACACCAAAAACAATCTCACTCAGAGAGAAATTAGGGTAACAGCACCTTTCACAATAGCATCCAAAAAATGAAATACCTACTAATCAATTTAATGAAGGAAGTAATAGATTTCTGCATTGAAAAGTGCAGTACTCTGAAAAAGACATCAAAGAGGATATCAGAAAAGGGAAACATTTTCATTTTTCTTGGGTAAGAAAAACCAGTATAGTGGTAATGGCCATTCTTCCAAAATTGTTATGCAGATGTAATACAATCATCATCAGAGTTCCAAAAGCATATCTCAATTAGAGAAAATTCATTAAATTCACTTGGAACCAGAGATCTAGACTAGCGAAAGTAACTCTGGGTAATAAAGGCACAACAGAGTATCATATTCCCTAATTGTAGTACAAGCTACTGTGATAAAAATAGTGTGGTACTGGCTAAACAAAACAAACCAAAAATGGCCTGAGGATTTATGGCGCACATTAGAAGATACAGAAAAAGCTCCAGACATACTCAGCCACCTTGTCTTTGACTAAGGACTCAAGCACCATCACTGAAAGAAGGAACCTCTTTCATAAACGGTACTGAAAAAACTAGGTTTCCACTGGGTGAAGAGTAAAACTAGACCTATCCTTCATCATGCACTAAACTAAAATAAAAGATCTAAATATTAAAACAATCTGTTGGAAGATAGAATACATAGGATTCTCAGATACATTGGTGTAGGCAAAGCCTTTATGAAAAATAATCTGATTGTACAGAAACTATTACAGAGAATCAACAACTGAGATCTCATCAAAAGGCTTTTGCACAGCAGTAGAAATCAGCAGAGTGAAGAATATACCCAACAATGTGGGAAAAAAAATTTGCCAGCTGTCCTTCAAAGAACTGCTATCTAGAGTATATGAAGAACTAAAATAGAATCAGAGCCCCCCATATTTAAAGGCCAAATCTAAAAATGAGCATCTGAAATGAAATAGAAACAACAAATAAATACATGAAAAAATTTTCGTCATCATTGGTCATTCAAGAGATGCAAATTAAAACAATCCTGAGATTCTGTCACTCCAGAAAGAACGGCTATTATCAAGAAATCAACTAGTAACAAATCCTCACAGGATGTAAGGAAAAAGAAACCATTCTCACCTGTTGGGAGTGTAGATCAGTACAACCACTGTGGAAAGCAGAATAGAAATGCAAGAAACTACACCTAGAGGTTTCATTCGACCCAGCTATTCCCATTCTTGGTATTTTTCCAAAAGAAAAGCATTGTATCACACTCACATATACACCCATGTTTATGGCAGCACAATTTGTAATAAGTTAAATCTTGGAAAACAGCCCAAAGGCCCATGGTTTTTGTTTGTTTATTTTAATGCAATGGAATATCTCAAAAGAAGAAGAAGCTTGAGGTATTTCTAGCTAAATGGATGCACCTTGAGATTGTAGTCTTAAATGAAGTAAATTGGACACATGGTTAAATACCACATTGTTTTTTTGATTTGAGAAACCAAAAATGGAAATAAGGACCAAAATGTATAACAGGTATTTGAAAACGGGAAAAAAATATTCAAATTAGAAGGGAAACCATTAAGAGGGTAGACAAGAAGGAAAGGAAAAGAAAAGAGATAGAAGAAAAAAACAGAAACAAAGCTGTTGTACATAAGGAAGTAAAGAGGGGTCAAAGGGAAGGGTGGCGAAAAAAAGCAAGATATATACAGCTACAAATTCCCTATGACGAATGTTATATATGCTAATAATTGTTTTGCTTCTAAAAAATCAAGTACTAAGTAATGAGTATTAGTCAAAAATATATATTTAAAGGTACAATTCCCTCTACAACTTATCTTTTCAAAATATATTAATTTTATAGAAAAGGAGAAGGAGTTTTTAAATCTGACAACATTTCTACAATTTCCATCCTAAAAGATGTGCTTTCTAAAGAAGCTACAAAAAGGAAAATTAACCTCAACATATCATACGGTAGGAAAAATCAATCATTCTTATTTTTTGTAGTTATTATTACCATAATAATGTTTCTGATGGAAGTGATTTATCCAGTTTTGTCTGATCAACTTCTTTTAGAGATAAGTGAAGTATCAGTCAAACATACTTTGAAACTAATCCATCCAAAACTGGAATACCAGTTGCTTTTGGCCAAGAAAGTACAGTTAATTGATGCATTAAAAGTAAGTTTATGTATCATGGATTCATGGTTGTTATTTTAAGTAATGGGATTTCTAAAATTATACTTTCACTTTACATTGAATTATGAACATTAACTTGTTTCTGTTTTTTAATTTTTAAAAGGAGTTGCAGCTTCATGAGGGGGATTCAAACTTCCTGATACCAGAGTATCGTAGTATTCTCGACGAGGCTGATCACCTCCAGGAAGAATACAAGAAGCAACCTGCACATCTTGAGAGACTCTATGGTTAGTGAACTATTCTAGAATCCTAGGAGTATCTAGAAAACTTTGCTACATTTCTTTTCAACCTGCCACTATCTAGGAATCATATGAAATAACTTAGGCAGAAAGATGAATGCTAGGTCAGTCACGAACTAGTGGCAACCAACTTATTGCACATAGTATTTTGTGTTTTGTCTAGCTTGTTTTAAAATTTGGTACTTTTACTTCATAAAATAGTAATAATACTTGAGAAGTGAAATTATAGTGTGGCAAATTTATATATAAAAAGAAATATAGGGCCGGAGGGTTAGCTCAGTGGTTCCGGTGCCTGCCTTGCAAGCACAAGGTCCTGAGTTCGATCCCCGGAAACCACATACAATGTTGGGCGTGGAGACTCACGCCCACCAGCAATCAATACCACATACCACAGTGCCAGGTGTGGTGGCTCACGCCTGTAATCCCAGCACTTGGGAGGCAGAGACAGGAGGATTGCTGAGTTCGAAGCTTGCCTAGGCTACATAGTGAGCTCAGAGCCAGCCTGAACTACAAAGCGAGACCCTGTCTCAAAAAAAAAAAAAGAAATATAGTACAAAATGATAAAGGAAGTATTAAGATTTATGTTTCCTGGCACTGCGCTGCACACCCATATTCCTAGCTCCACACAAGATGTGGAAAGAGTGGGGCTGGAGATTTAGCTCAGTGGATATGGCGCCTGCCTCATAAGCACAAGGTCCTGAGTTCAATCCCCATTAACCACATTACAGTGCTGGGTGTAGTGGCTCACACCTGTAATCCTAGCACTCGGAAGGCAGAGATGGGAGGATTGCTGAGTTTCAGGTTTGCCTGGGCTCCATAGTGAGCTCAGGGCTAGCCTGAACTACAAAGTGAGACCCTGTCTCAAAAAAAAGATGTGGAAAGAATATCATGATTTCAAGCCTGGCCTACATAGCAAGAACCTATCTCACACAAAACAACATTTAGACATACTTCAAACAAGTTAATTGTCAGGTATCACTGCTAGTATAGAATATAAAAATGCAGAATTTAATGTTTTTAGTCAAAATTTAATACAGGATATTTGCATCTGTGTCAGTATATGGTTACCAGTTTGCAGTTAGCCAAAATTTGTTTAGCTTTGGTGGTAGTAAATTGGGTGTTTCACAGATTGTATTAAATGAAAGAAGAAAGCACAAGGAAGGTGAAGGAAAGACGGGGGGTGGGGGGAAAGAGATTGAAAAAAACATTTTTTTTCCAGCATGGAGATTAGGACTGCTAAGGTCTTTTTGTTTTATTTTTGAGAGAGGGTCTTGGTAAATTGCCCAGGCTGGCCTCAAATTTGGAAAACTCTTGCTTAGCTTCTTAAATAGTTAGGATTAAAATGATTTTGTTAGTAGCACACTGTTGATAGCCATCTTCATAATCTGATGAAATATTTAACCCTTACATCAGCAAGATAGATGAGACTAAAGAATGTGTTGTCCCATACGTAGTTAGATGTAATTCCTGCACTAGAAACTCCTCACTTCAAATTCACACTGTTTGCACAAATGCTGGTCTATCCAAAGGTGAATTTTTTTTTTTTCTCTCAGTACTGGGAATTGGACACAGAGGTTTTGGCACTGTGCCACACCCTCTCCCAGCACTCACTCCCCTGTGAACTCACTAAGTAGCCCAGGCTGGCCTTGAACTCTCAGCAATCCTCCTGTCTCTGCCTCCCAGTGCTGGGATTACAGGCATGAGCCACAACACCTGATATTGTGGTATGTGATGCTGGGGATCAAACTCATGACCTTGCACTTACCAGGCAGATGCTGGAACCACTGAGCTAAATCTCTGGGCCCTCTTTAAAAAAAAAAAAAAAAGTTCTAGGAACCTTGTTAGCGCAGTAAGTAGCCCATCAGTCTCACAAAAAAAACTGTTCTGTCTAATTCACTAAATATCCCAGGCTGGGCTCCAACTACTATCCTCCTGCCTCAGCCTTGCAGAGTGCTGGGGTTATAGCTGTGTGCCATGACACCCAGCTTTAGTTGATATTATCAATCCAATTGACTCTTCAATCCATATACAGAATTTATTCTATATCCAGAAATTTCCTCACAAACTCTAGCAATATGTAATAACTTAGTCTCCTATATAGCAAGCACAAGATCTCTTCTATCCTTACAACAGTTTAGATGATGGGTGGTGCACATCCGTCACTCCTCAGTGATTTCAAAATCCAGAAAACTTTTTAAAATCATCTGGCAACAAAATCTGATTGTGTTTAATTTAATGACAAATTTGACTTAAATTGGCATGAGGTTATTTCTAATCTTTTAGATCTTATTTAGTACAAATATCTATATTTGGAGTGAAAATATTATCTTATTATCAGACATTGTCACTCAGTCCACTCAATACCATATATTCTTTTATGCTTTTCCTAAAATATGAAAACTTTTACAATGCATTTTGTACCAAGAGTTTTAGATAAAGGATTGACAGATTGAACTAGTCCTATTTTTATATCTAGAAAAATACAAAGATGGAATAATTTGCCATATCCTTTAAACAAGGACCCTTGGCCTTCAAGTCACATTCCAAGCATAATGATATAGATGGAATATTTTAATTTAGACAAAACTGTTAAGAGTAGAATCTGCTTTGTTGGAAAAATAGCTACTTGTGATGTCATTTACCAGTAGCTATTCAAAAATGGCTAGCCCTTGTCTGAAATAATGTTTATAAATAGTTGTTAAAAAGATTACTTGAGCTGGGCATGGTGACACATGCCTATAATCCCAGGACCCAGTAAGTTGAATCAGGAGAATATCCATGAGTTCCAGGCCAGTTTGGGCTACTTGGTGAGTTCAAGACCAGCCTGAGCTACAGAGTAAGACTTTGCTTCAAAACAAACAAAACAAATTTAAAAAGATTATTAGATACTCATATTTTGAAACTTGTTTTAACCCCCATAAATATTTTTAAAATTATCAACTTATAGATTTGTGTATATTAAGTAATGGGAGTTTCAGGCAGTTGGAAATACATTATCAAGCAATTACTCTCTTTCATTAAAAAATATTTTTTTTCTAGGTATGATCACTGATCTTTTCATAGATAAGTTTAAATTTAAAGGCACCAATGTAAAAACCAAAGTACCTCTTCTACTGGAGATTCTGGACAATTATGACCAAAATGCATTGATTGCTTTCTTTGATGCAGCATGAAAGGTAAACAAGGTAAAATCCAAAGAAGTGGTATGCTTATCCAAAAACGTTAAATCACGAGATTCTAATATCCAAAACTATTTGGGATAACTTTTTAAATATAAAGCTTCTATTTCTTTTGACAAATGGAGCTATTAAAAATATTTTTATTTTTAAAACAAGTTACATGATTATAAAAGAATATTAATGAATATTTTGGCAAGTGGATATTTTAAATTGAGAAATGTTTTGAAAATAAAACTCCAGTTTTTTAACAAAATGTACATGACACAAATGTAAACTATAGGTTTAAGAAATTTTAATTTTTATATAATAACCTTATTTAATCTTCACAACTCTTACAACTTTGTTAAGTAATATAAGAAAACTGATTCTTCATGATGTTAAGTAATTAAGAAGACATGTTAGTATCTATAAAGCTGGGCTAGAATCCAGCTTTGTAGCTGGTTTGTGCCTGGGTTCCTGTGTATCACCAACCAGCAGAAATAGTCTACCAGTACCCCCTGCCCCCAGGAGTTAGAATTGATCTGCAGTTTATTTCTGTGGTAACATTTTATGACCTTCCTATAGTTTGTGAAAAGCTTTGCCCGGCTGAGTATTGTTAATTATGGCCATGGGTTAATTAAGCAGAGAAAAGGAATGTTAACCTGATGCGCCTGCCCAACTGAGCTGTAAGTGTACACAGTGAAGAGTGATAAACTCCTTGTTACTGCATATAAAACAAAGTAAGACTCAAATTACAGAAATTTTATTAATCGTATTTATTTCAGGACAGTAGTGTATAAAGTTTTTTCAATGACATAAACGCAATGGAAATGAACTTTTTTTTGTGTTTTCAAATTGGGTAATGGAGCCGGGTGTGGTGGCACATGCCTCTAATTCCAGCATTCTGGAGATTGAGGCAGGAAGGTTACTGTGAGTTCAAGGCCAGTCTAAACTGCAGAGAGACTCTGTCTCATAAAAAAGGAAGTGTAGCCGGGTGAGTGGCTCACACCTGTAATCCCAACACGCCTGTAATCCCAGCACTTGGGAGGCAGAGGCAGGATTGCTGAGTTCCAGGCTTGCCTGGGCTGCATAGTGAGCTCAGGGCCAGCCTGAACTGCAAAGCGAGACCCTGTCTCAAAAAAAAAAAAGAAAAGAAAAAGGAAGGGTAAGTGTGAACATGTTTGAGAAAACAATGATTCTTAATTATGTACAGTCCTTGAATAGTAAATATGAAAAACTTGATTAAGATACATATTATTTTATAAGGTCCTATTTTCATTATATGTAAAGGGAAGTAATGGGGATTGAACCCAGAGCTTGCACAATCCCCGGCACCCACCTTTACTGTATTTACAGAACCTTCATTTCTAAATGGAACCTTTTAAAGAACTGTATTTAGGTCACTAGGATTTCACTGTGCTTTTTTTTTTTTTGAGACAGGGTCTCGCTTTGTACTTCAGGCTGGCCCTCAGCTCATTATGTAGCCCAGGCAAACCTGGAACTCAGCAATCCTCCTGCCTCTGCCTCCTGAGTGCTGAGATTACAGGCGTGAGTCACCACGCCCAGCATTGTATGGGGTTACCGGGATCGAACTCAGGGCCTTGTGCTTGCGAGGCAGGCGCTCGAACCACTAAACTAAATCTCTGGCCCCTTCACTGTGCTTTTTATTGGCACTGCTCCAGGGGAAAAGACAAACGATCTGACTGTGTGAATTTCTCTGTATTCCAAATGATAGACAGTGGCATTTTAAGTTGATTGCATCCAAATTAAGAAAAATTAAGCCTAAGACTGGGCTGGGGTGTGACTCAGTGGTAGTTTGTGCTCACCATGTGTGGACCCTGTGTTCGGTCCCCCGTATTAACACAGACACAAAATGCTTACTGGAAATAAAGAGCTCAGTGGTCCGATATTTGTGTGAGCAGCATGTCAAGTGATTTATGGACCCTCCTGAACCCTAACGACCAGATGCTGTATCGGTCGGTACTATCGCTCCTAGTTCGAGGCCTCTTCGGGGTTCAGAGTTCAGGAAATGCCTCGGTCACTCTAATCCTAGGTCCGGAGCTAAGGGCTGGGCGGTCCCCCAAGGTTGAAGTGCAGTCGGGTGCGCCCCGAGAGGGTTAGCAGCCCCACCGAGAGGCCCAGCACTCCCAGCCGCGCAAAGTGAAGTCTCAAGGCGCTGGGCCCCGCCTCCCCCGCCCTTCCGCCCGGGCGGGCGTTTTCCCTCCCGCCGCGTCCGGCCATTCTGCGTCCGGTCCCGCTCAGGCCCCGCCCCGCTGCATTCCCTCGCCCGCGACCCCGTCGCGTCGGTGACGTCAACGGTCGCGGCGGCTCTCATTGGTCCATTTCAATAGTCGCGGGCTGCTTGAACTGCGAGACGAGCCGCGGCCCCGGCGGGCTGCTCACTGCTCTTCGGGCGTCCTGGGCTCTTCGCTCCCGGCTGTGCCTAGCTCCACCCTTGGCGACCTCGATCGAGCACGGGCCCGAGCCGGATGAGCGGGCGGCGGGCAGGCTGGCTCGGGGTGTAGGCGCGGCGGGCTGCAGCGTCGTCGGCGAGACCGGCGTGACCAGTCGCGGGGCGGAGTGCGCGCTGCTTGGCGCTGCAGGCTAGTCCCGCCGCCCGCCCCCGGAGCAGGGATGTTGGGCAGCTCTGCGCCGAAGCCTGCGGCCCGCGAGGCGGGCTCGGCGCTGCTGACTGTGCAGCAGGCGGGGCTCCAGGAAGACCAGGAGAACATCGACCCGGAGAAAGTGGCCCTCGCCCAGCAGCCGCGGGCTCCGGCCGGCCTGGCGGTGCTAAAGGCCGGGAACCCGCGGGGTTCGGCTCCCCAGCAGAGGCTTAAGACGCGGCGGGTAAGTGGACGGGCTCATCCGTAGGAGGCTGGCTGAACGGGAGTCGGGCCTGGGTGAAGCGGGCAGACGAGAGTGGCCAGAAAGTGCTTTGCTTTGTTTTTCTTTAACGGGCCTTGAATTTGGAGTCCACGTTTTCCCTGATTTTTGTAATTCGTAGGACGTCTGTGTTCCATCATTCTTGGCACTACAGCACCCACGGGCACCGCGTATGCTGCCGATCTGTTCTGTTCCGAAGGCATTTCTGTATGCGTAATGGACTGCTTGGGTCGTGTTCGGCGTCTGTGCGCTGTGCCTTTCCCTCCACTTTGAAACGCCAGGCACTGCCCCGGGACATGACTCCCCGCCCTCTCAGTATCTGCTTAACAGAGTGGAGGAAAGTGAAAAATACTTTACTTTTGGTAGATTCCGCCATTTTAACCGGGTTTGCTCTGTTGCTCCACCCTGGGGCAAAGTGGTGAAGCAGTAATTTTTCCCATGCCTTTTCCTCAACTTGTCATCTAATGGTTTGACACCCACCCTTGATGAGTTTAGAATTCCACCTAGTGCTTTTTTTAGTCTTTGTAGGAATGCCTGTGACAAATTGGAACATAGCTTTGACAAAGTATTCTGGACTTTGTCTCAGAAAGTTTGGTTTTCCTGATACTGTATTTAGGAGTAAAAGGAAAGGCTCAGGCCCATAAGTGGAAGAAGGCAAACTGCATTTAATAAACTGAAAGCCAGTAATTTCCCTTTAGATTGCACCCCTTAAAGATCTTCCTGTCAATGATGAGACTGTCGCTACTCTGCCACCTTGGAAAACAAACAGTAAACAGCCTGCATTCACCATTCATGTGGATGAACCAGAAGATGACACCCAGAAGAGGCCATCCGAATCTAAGAGTACAGACTGTGAAGATGTCCTGGCTTTTAGTACAGCTGTGTCTTTACCAGGACCAAGAAAACCACTGGTATCTCTCGATTATCCAATGGATGGTAGTTTGGGTAAGTTTTAAAGGAAATCTTTATCATTTGTAATTATTTGATTAGATTACTATTTCCCATGTCAAGACACTTCCTTACCTGTTTACTGTGAGTTAAGTTTACTCTCCTAGGTTTAAGAGAGGTATAATTTGTTTCCGATAGCACTGCTAACACTTGACCTAGTGACCTACAAAAGCAGCAAATCCTAACCTGGCACTCCTTCCAGGACTAATAAGATTAGATCTTAAATGCTTAATCCATCCCACATATTCGTAAGCATGGCATTTCAAAGAGCAGTGGCAGACAGCAAAGCCTTAAATACTGTGAAAATCAACATTTCTTTCTGTAAGGCTGGTTTGAGTGGATGTTGTGATACCAGAAGGTGTCAGTAGCGATCTTATTTGGGCTAACCCTTTTGGATTTGTTGTGGACAGACCTGCAGTTTGTGCTCTTCTTTACCGTACAGCTGTCGAGTTACAGGATAACTCACTAATCCAGTTTAGTTTTAGTTCTACTGATTGTCTGATAGCTGGAGCAAGAAGATCCTTTTATTCAAATTTTACAAGAAAAAATTTATTTTGTGCTGGACATTGAACTTAGGGCCTCGTGTATGGTAGGCAACCTCTAGTCCGTCACATTTTGCAAAAATTTGTGATCATTGAAGTGGAAAAAAATATTCTTTGTCTCAAGATAAATGATACTGAGTCACTGATTATAGTGTTCATCTATAAAAAACTTACTGTTAACATTTGTTATTAGAAACCATGTAACTTCATTCTAGCTCTTGGTGGTTGTGCTTTGTGTCATACTTTGAGGTCTGCAGTCTCCTACGACAAACCTTAAGTACCATGTCAGAACTTGGGATTTAAGTTCTTGGGCCTAACAGAACCACTGCACCATCGGTTCTTGTAATACTTCACTCTGTGGTCAGTCTACTGATAATTCTTTTTCTAAATAAAATCATTCTACAGCTGTGTGGGCAGAGATACTAAGACTACTGTCAAATATTGTATTCATTTTGTCATAAAAAGTCTTTTAGTTGGATAAAACAATAAATGCATTGGAAGTGTTCATCTTCTTACAAGGAGAGACATCTTGTCAGATAGGAAAGTAAAGTAAGTTTGATCCTAACTTTTGAACCATCCCAGATTCGCCACATGCTATGGACATGTCGATTGTATCAGAAGAGGAAAAGCCAGTGAGTGTTAATGAAGTGCCAGACTACCATGAGGAGATTCACACCTACCTTAGGGAGATGGAGGTAAAGGTTCTCTGATTTGTGTGTGTAAGATACATATCAAATGTAACTAAATAAAGTTTAGAGAATGAGGTTTAAATTTTACTTAGTTTTGTGGTGCTATTGGGGATTGATCCGAAGGTCTTTACTGAGCTACATCCCCAGCCCAGCCAGGGCTTGAACTTGCAATTCTCCTGCTTCAGCCTCTCCGAGTTCTGGACTGTCTGTAATGTTTAAATTACCAGTGAATTATTCTTAAGGCTATATTTGTTTATGGTAGCATCTTTGTTAATAGTGAAATAATCTAATTATAATTTTAATACTACTAAACTTTTCTCACCAGGTTAAATGTAAACCGAAAGTTGGTTACATGAAGAAACAGCCTGACATCACTAACAGCATGAGGGCCATCCTCGTGGACTGGTTAGTCGAAGTGGGAGAGGAATACAAGCTGCAGAATGAGACCCTGTATCTGGCTGTGAACTACATTGATAGGTTCCTCTCCTCCATGTCCGTGCTGAGAGGAAAGCTCCAGCTCGTGGGCACTGCTGCTATGCTGCTGGCCTCGTAAGTGCCATATGCTTCATTATCACTATCCCTCTGTATAAAGAAGAAATCATGGCTTTTAAAAACTGCTATTTTAACATACTACACAGAAATATACTCAGAAGCAGAATCACAGGACAAAGAATCACTAATTTAGGAATGTGTGGTAGAAGTTGACAGGGAAGAAAACATGATGTTTTGGGGAGAACATTAATTTTCTTAAGATCTAGATTTCAGGTGATTTGAACAGAGACTGGCTACATTTTAGTACACTGAGTAGATAGGTTAGAAGTGTGTGGTTCCTTCCATAATAAAGAACTATCTGGCATATAAGTATATTCTCACTGGAACAGGAAGAGAAAGTTTTAAGGAGGAAAACTGGAATGTTTAATTTTCTTAGTCTCCATTTCTTAAATTTTTAGCCACATGGTAAACTCTTGTATTATTCTTCCTTGGGAAACTATGCCTCTCACTTATTTCCTGTGAGCTGGGAGCAGTATCTCAGAAGTCCTTCATTGATTTAGCCCTTTTAAGCAGCAGCTAATAGCCTGCTAGAAATAATGGTCAAGTTACAGTGGAATGCATCTGGTACAGTGTGGATTTTAGAATCATTCCATGTAGTTTGTTAATAGGATTTCAGAATTTAGATAAGGAACTTTGCTTGCCTTTTAGGACTTATTTTAAACCTTTTTCATTATAGAAAGTTTGAAGAAATATATCCCCCAGAAGTAGCAGAGTTTGTGTACATTACAGATGATACTTATTCAAAGAAACAAGTTCTGAGAATGGAACATCTAGTTTTGAAAGTCCTTGCTTTTGACTTAGCTGCACCAACAGTAAATCAGTTTCTTACCCAGTACTTTCTGCATCAGGAGCCTGCAAACTGCAAAGTTGAAAGTTTAGCAATGGTAAGTGAATTTCATTTTGTTGGAGATTTTTAGTAATTAGGACCAAGGCCTTCATTAATGTAGCTTTGCTCAAGAGATTGAGTATTCCAGGAACAAATGAACGTGGCAATACAGGAAGAAAGCCTACCATCGATGAAAGCCAACAAGCATACAGTTGGCCCTCCATAACTGTGGATTCTGCATTCATGGATTAAGCCAACCACAAATTGAAAATAGGGAGAAAACTGTACCAGTACTTAAGATGTATAGGCTTTTATTCCCTTGTCATTATTCTCTAAATATAGCATTAATACTTATTAGGTATTATAAGTAATCTTAAGTCAGGGATGTAGCTCAGTAGCACTGTGGCTGCTTGGCAAGTGCAAGAACATCCTGAGTTTGATTCCCATTGGGGGGGTAAGTAATCTTGATTTATGATATGTAAAAGATCTGAGTTATATGCAAATAGTACTTTAAGTCTTGGGGTGCAATGATTTTGGTGTCTATGCGCAGCAGTGAAGTGAGGTTTTCTGGAGAGTTTCTCTGTGGATACTAAGAGACCACATTGGTAAAGTTCTGAGAGCCAGTGATTTGAGGATAGTCTTGGGAGAAGGTAGTCAGTTGTTTTCAAAGAGAAAAATAACAGGAGAATGGAGCAAAGCACTAAAATAATAGGTATGTTTAAAGATGAGGCTGTAGAATGTTATCCAGGGTTGCTAGAGCCTGTAATCAAAGATAGAAAAAAATTAAATCAGAAGGCAAAGGTTTGAGCTGTACTTTTTAGCTGACCCTGATAATTTTTCATTTCAGTTTTTGGGGGAATTAAGTTTGATAGATGCTGACCCCTATCTGAAGTATTTGCCATCTGTTATCGCTGGAGCAGCCTTTCATTTAGCACTCTACACAGTCACAGGACAGAGCTGGGTATGTATCATCTTGTCTTCACACATCATTTCTATGGCTGAAATACTGGTCTCAGATTAAATAATTGTCCCACAGAACTGATGGCTGTCTAGATCTTACTGGAAAAAAACTGGGTAAATAATACTGTTTAAGACCTCTTATTTGTTGATTCAGCACCTGAAGGTTTAGTTGTAAACTTGGATTTGAAAGGTGTGTCTAAAGAGTTTGGTCAATCAAGGGCTGGGGATTTAGCTCTAGTGGTACCACGCCAACCTTGGACACATAAGGGCCCGAGTTCAATCCCCGGTACTGCCCAAAAAAAAAAAAAAAAAAAAAAGGAATTTGGTCAATCTGATTTATTAGCAGGGAAAGCAGTAAAGATCCATCCAGGTGAGCATACAAGATGGATAAGAGCCTCAGAAAATATAGTTTGTCAGTTGTCTGTGTTAAAAGATTGCGATAAAACTTAAACTTGAACTAGCTATTCACTGTATCTACTGTAGTTTGTTCTACTAACCAAAAAAACCAATTCAGTAGTTCTTTACTCTCTTCTCTACAGCCTGAATCCTTAGTTCGAAAGACTGGATATACCCTGGAAAGTCTCAAGCCTTGTCTTATGGACCTTCACCAGACCTACCTCAAAGCACCACAGCACGCACAACAGTCAATAAGAGAAAAATACAAAAATTCAAAGTAAGACTTACATGGTGAAGATACTTGCTTTTCCAGAATATGATTCAGAAACTTTGACACTTTGAGTAAAAGATACACTAATCTGCCAGATTCCTAAGAAGCTGTTCTGGTAACAGGTCACATTAATTGCAGATGGTTGTATATAAGGCACTTTTTTTTGCCATGGGGCTGGGGAGACTGAACTTGTGCTTTAGGATCAGCATTGACTCTAAACCTGATCAGATAGAAACAGCAATTTTGTAGTTTCTAGTACATTTATTACTGCTTTGGGATCTTTACCTGGTGTCTACTAAAAAGATTTTTTTCCCTCCTTACAGGTATCATGGTGTTTCTCTCCTCAACCCCCCAGAGACACTAAATGTGTGACAGGGAAAGACTGACAGCCCTTGTTCAGTCACGAGGAGCACATGGTGTACAGTTTTGCCTTAGGTTTTAATTTCACAATCATTCTGAATATAGAAATTATGGCCAAGGACAGATTATGGTATCTATTACTTTTTAAATGGTTTTAATTTGTATATCTTTTGTACATGTATCTACCTTAGATATTTGGCTAATTTTAAGTGGTTTTGTTAAAGTATTAACTGCCAGCTGTCAGGACAGAATTAATAAACTGATTTGGAAATCTTGATTTCTGTAAGTCAAGTTTACTTTGTGATGAAGCTATGACTTTGTATTTCCATTAGAGAAGTTAATTTGGCTTAGAGTTTATTTGTACAGTGGAAAATATTTGAAGCCTGTGAAGGTTTTGAAGTTACACAAAGGTTGGAAAGCTTTGTGAAAGTGAACAGATAAAAAATTTCCCAGGGGTTCATTTTAAAGCATAATCTTTAAAAAATCCCAAGAAAGTCTGTATTGACTTGTGAATAAAAAGTATCCAATCATTGTTAGGAATGAATAAATATCCCTTTAATAGTTTTTTTAATAGTTTTAAAAAAATGTTTATATATACACACACACAAACATAGAACTGTGTTAGCTTTAGTTAGTAGCTCTCTTCTTTTTTCTCTTTTTCATTGGCTTTTTACTTGGTGCTTTTCCTTGTTTTGCATTGGTGGTCTGTGTTCTGTAAATAAAGTAACAGTTCACTAACAGTATTCCTGTTAAATGCTGAATCACTGAAATAGGTCTTCATTATAGGACATACAATGTGGCATCTATAGGAATAAAATACAGTAACTTTTTGAAAGACATCCTACTTTAGCAAATTATGCCCTAAGTTTTACAAATCAGAGTGAACAAACCAGAGAAAAAAAGAATTGAACATGTAGTGAAAAAGGAATGGCTTTCTATTGTAAAAGAGGACAGTAAAACCAGAGGGCAAATCTCTGAAGTCCTAAGCATTAATGTGTATATATTTGAAATAAACAAGGAATTTGTTACCTTATTTTCTTTGGATTCTTGTCTGGTTCTAAAATGATCATTTCTTCTTCTTCACTATCTGAGAGTACTATTGGGTCATCTAAAAAGATCAAGAAAGCAACGTGAGTAATCTCTTAAACTTTTCACGAGTTTATCAGATTCTAAAACTATAGTTTGCCTACTAAAAGCTCAAGTTCTGGAGGCTTACAGATAGATGTACTTTGATCCTTCCATAATTCTTTCCCTGAAGTAGCACCTGCATCTTGGGCAAATGCTGGTATAGAACACTTACCCCTATGAGACATGTTATAATGGAGAAGCTAGAGGAAAATGGAAAACCTATTTACCATGCATACACTCGTGAATAGTGCTATTTTTAATACTGCCTAAAACAGTACCTAAAAAATGCTGTCTTTTTTTGAGTTTATTTCTTTTATTACCATGGCTAACCTTGAAGAATATTAACATTGACAATTTTTATTTTAAAATTATCTTTCTGTCCATTTTCTCCTAAGTATTAATATGTGATGTACCTATAATATTTATATGTGAACACATACACCCTGTGGATTCATTTGTATTTCAGTTCTTTGTAGTTTTAGCTTTGGTTACATTTTACAAAGGTTTCACCTGCTCCATCCTCCCAGATATTTCAGGTTCACCTTTTAATTATTCAGCTGAAAGTATTCTTCAAACCAGAAACAAAGTTGATTAACTTATTATTCTTGGAGAATTACTGTACTAACTAAATAGGTGCATACAAGTATAAGGAAATGTAGACAATATATTCATCAGTACGGGAGTGGTTAAACCAACTAGGTTCATCAATGATACAGAATTCTAAAAATTTTTAAATGATATGACTGTTATATATTGACATGGAGAAACTTCTAAGAGTAGATCTCTGTACTGAAGCTTCCTTCATTCTCCATATAGTGAATAACAACATGGAACATGTTCTAGAGTAATAATACCAAATACAAATAAGCCATTGGAAAAATTGTACTAGGGTTCTAATCAATGGAGATATTTTTCTTCACCCTTTGCTGAATTTCCAAAACCAAAACCCAGCAGATTCCTCATGATATTCATAAGCACTAATTTCCTTTTATGAAAGCAAGCATGTGCATTACACTCAAACAGAATCATCAGATTCAGTAAATATCATCTAGTTCCCTGCTAGACCAGTTTCAAGATCACTGCTTGACTTATTTGTACTACATAAAACAATTCATGTTTTTACTACATAGGCCAAGCAAGAAGCAGTACGACCAATATTATCCCAGGCATTTTGGAAATTTTGTGAGTTCCAATACTGCAAGTTGTATTATGATAGCCACTAGCCTCATATAGTTAATTTTACACTGAAATTAAAAATTTAGCTCCTTGCCGGGTGTGGTGGCTCACGCCTGTAACCCCAGCACTCGGGAGGCAGAGACAGGAGGATTGCTGAGTTCGAGGCTTGCCTGGGCTACATAGTGAGCTCAGAGCCAGCCTGAACTACAAAGCGAGACCCTGTCTCAAAAAAAAAAAAAAAAATTTAGCTCCTTGGTTATCCAACCCACATTTTAAGTATTAACAGGTAGCTACACAGGGAAAGTGGATACTGTACTGGGCAATGTAATCAGAATATTACATACTATAAGAAGTTCTGTAACAGTACTGTTATACATAGGGCTTGATAATCTATATGAGATAAAAAACGTAGAATTGGTGTTTATAGAGTCTTATTTAGTTGAAATTTAAATCACAAAAAAGTACCTAGAAGCATATCCCTATATACAGCTGCATCGATATTTCTTCCATACGTATGTTTTATATATAGTTAATGTACAGTGCCTATTATTGCAGATGTATTTTGTAAACCAACATCACATAAAAGCCATAAATGATCACCTACCTTGGGTTCCAACATCAGAAACTTCTACTCCAGTGTCCATTTTGACATCATCAAGAATGACAGCTTCGTCACTGCCACCTTCATCCTCATCTTTCTCGGAGTCCTCAAGATCACCCCAGGAGTTTTCTACTCCCTCTCCAATCCGGGCCGTTCCAGAGGTCCAGAGCACAGGTTTGGAAACACTTAACAAGTTAAGAAAACTGAAGAAAAAACCACTGCTACTTGATAGACTGAACAGCAAGTTTCTCTGTAAGACTGATTCAAGTGTTCTTCAAATTCTCAAGGAAAAGAAATACAGCTATGCTATGGAAGGCTATCCAAATTAACTCAGACAACAATTTATAAATGTTATAATGTTAACAAAAATCAGGAGGCTCTTAACATTTAAGTAATAAATTTAGTGAAAGAATGAATAAATGATTTCAAGGATAATTAATGGATTTGGAGTCGCACTTAAGGTTGTTTCTCTAGTATGCACAAGGCCCTGGATTTGATACCCACCACCACAAAACTAGAGCAGTGTATTATGGTGTGTAAGTTCTTGACAAGGCTATTAAAGAATAATTTTTCTAAGGAAAGCAAAGTGCCATACACTATTATTCTTGGTGGGATTTTTTTCCAACATTAAGGGTCAAACCCAAGGCCTCACACTTCCTCTAGGCTGCTGGTAGCGAACTTTTTAGAGCTTTCAATAGTAACAAATGGCGCCAGCCAGCCATGATGGCTCTTGCCGGTAACCCCAGCACTCAGGAGGCAGAGGCAGGAGGCTTGGTATGAGCTCGAGGCTTGCCTGGGCTATATAGTGAATTCAGGGCCAGCCTGAACTAGAAACAGACCCTGTCTCAAAAAAAAAAAAAAAAAAAACATCAGTATGCTGCTGTGAGCCACAGGTTTGCCACCACTAATGCTTTGCCATTAAGCTATATAACTAGACCCTAACTGTTTCTGTTGTGTGTGTGTGTGTGTGTGTGATACCAGTAATTGAACTCAGGACCTTGCACTCACAAGGCGGACACTGGAACCACTGAGTCCCAGGCCCCCTAATAGGTTCTTAAAGAATTTTCTGGGTTTTGCCATGTAACTGGAGAAGCTGAAAGTTATGCCATCAACTTAATATGACTCATATCACCTAGTTTTTAAATGTTTAACATAGAACATATTTCAGAAAACAAATGTCAATATGCACATACAGTTTCCATAAAGCCTAAAGTGTTAGGAATCTTCCTGTTACTGTAAGGAGCATCCAGTAAAGATACACTTCTGAAGGAGGTTCAGCTTCAGCAATGATTCCTTCTGCTTTCTCTTCAACATCAGAAGTATCAACAGGGGCTTTTTCCATTTTAAATGTTGTGATCCTCTCATTCACTATAGATTCCGTGAAGCCAAACTTCCCACCTTCTTTCCTGAATGAGGTTTTATTATTTTTTGAGGGAGCAGGACAGTGAGAAAAAAGACAAAGGAAAGGAAAAAACAGTCTTTGGTGAGTGAGAAATACTGCATTAGTTTATCTGATTTAACTTAACCTCACCGACTTATTAAGCCTACTTAACCATGTATCAGGCATGTGCTAGACAGATACTAGGAAGAGTCCTCTAATCACCCCTCTGAACGAAGACAGCAGCATCACATGAGGCAGAAAAGAACACTGAGCTGCTAGGTTACATATCTTGCTTATATCACACAGAAACAGATAGGAATCAACCTGTTTGTATTTATAGTTACTAGGTTCTTTTTTCCTAAGAAAATGTTAATTTAAAAAAATCTTATGTAACAATGCTAGGCGTAGAGACTCACGTCCACCAGCAATCAATACCACATACCACAGTGCCGGGCGTGGTGGCTCACGCTTGTAATCCCCCCACTCAGGAGGCAGAGACAGGAGGATTGCTGAGTTCGAGGCTTGCCTGGGCTACATAGTGAGCTCAGAGCCAGCCTGACCTGCAAAGCAAGACCCTGTCTCAAAAAAAAAAAAAAAATCTTATGTAGTTTTTCAATACAAATATTTAAGCTGGAATAAAATAGACCACTCAGCTCTAAAACACACTGAAAGTAGCAAATGAGCATGTGTAAAAATTGTATGTGCAAAAAAAAAAGTCCTTGGTAAATATTATAAAAAAGACCATTTACTTCTGAAAAACTTACCTTACTTTCTGGTCATTCTCTAAAGCTTTCTGTATCAGCTCTGTAATTTCTGCTACTTTCACACCCGCTATTTTACTGCATCTCAAAACCTATTTGTGAAAGTGAATTCTGTTACTTAAAGACAACAAGCAAAATGACTTTCTCTACTGAAATTAAACTATGAAATTAACTTTTCCACCTTTCTCTTTTAAATATGAAAATAATGGGCTACAATCAAGGCATGCAAAAATTGTTATAAAAATTTTGAAGGAGTATCTGATTAGGGAAGACTCAAAAACTTTAACATGAGACACCATGGAAAAGGTGACAGATACGATATGCTCAGGGAAGCTACAACGGCCTTTCCAAAGAAGCAGGAATCTGGATAGCCATTGTGATACTACTGATAACAATTACGATCGTGACAAAAACTGATGTTTATTGAATACCTCATGGACATTAGATGCTGTGTAATACATCTGTAAATGAGCTCCCTTGCTCTTAACCAGAAACATACTGCATGCTATATGGCCCTCTTCATTCCAAAAAGCCTTCTTGTGAATCAGATATACAGCTGGGTTTGAGAATGACTACTAATTGTACCAAATTCTAAAATTATTGCTTTACCTAATTTCTGCAAAAAAAAAAAAAAAGGGTTATGAATGATTCTTCACTGAGAGAAAAAAATATTTCTATAGCTGAAGGGTCAGACATAGCAGCAGCGACGCAGAGTAGAGGTTATCTCACAGCCACCAGCCAAGAGAATGTAATAATAGTACTGAAACCAGATGTTAACATAACTTGGAATCGATTATTGAAGCATCCTCACTGACTTCTGGTTAAAAGATTATAAGCTTCTCAGGACACCTATTCTTAAAGAGGTATTAGTCAAAATACTAACTTGATCTTTTAGTAGCATTATTCCACCACTGGACTGGATGGTACAAATCTCTCTATGTTTGTTCATGGCAATCACCAGCAAACCATCCATTACACGTTCTTCTCGTTCATTGGGATCCACCAATAAGTATGTTCTGAAATGAATATTAAATGTTCCTGCGTAAAACTTAGGCTGAATGCTTATTATTTTCAGGATAATGCATTTTTAAGAGATGACATCAGTTAATCAACATAGTGAACATCTAAGCCTATGGATCTGAGTCACTGTAATTGAGTCAGGAAAACTTTTTTGAACATAAAAGAATACTTAAGCTATTACAGTGAAGAAACATTAAAAATTCAGATTGAGCCGGGTGTGGTGGCTCACTCCTGTAATCCCAGCACTCGGGAGGCAGAGACAGGAGGATTGCTGAGTTCAAGGCTTGCCTGGGCTACATAGTGAGCTCAGAGCCGGCCTGAACTACAAAGCGAGACCCTGTCTCAAAAAAAAAAAAAAAAAAGTTCAGATTGACTTTATTTAAAAAATATATAATCTAAACTTTATCATATCTCATACAAATCACTTCCAGTTCATTAATAGAAACTTTAGATAACATTAATTTAGTTCACTTTAAGTTGCCCTAATATTATTTAATATATTATTTGTCTAGGTTCTAAAAATGGCATATTAAAAATTACTATTTCTGCCGGACGTGGTGGCTCACGCCTGTCATCCCAGCACTCGGGAGGCAGAGGCAGGAGGATTGCTGAATTCGAGGCTTGCCTGGGCTACATGGTGAGCTCAGGGCCAGCCTGAACTACAAAGTGAGACCCTGTCTCCAAAAAAAATTACTGTTTCTGCACCATGCAATACATTTGTCAGTAGTTATATACAATTATTGATTCCTTGATATGTAGCTAGTGAAAACTGAGTATGTATGAGATTTCAAAGATTCAGTGGAAACAAAAATGTAGAATTATCACAAAATTCTAATTACTGAGCATATTTTTAGTTTCAGTTAAGTAAAATATATACAAAAGAATGTTACCTGTTTCTTTTCACCTTTTAATGTAACTATCAGAAACTTTAGAGTTATATCTATGGATTGCACTGTTTCTATTAAACAATGCTATTTATTCTATTTCCCTATAATAAAACTATACTACAATGACTAAAAGTTAAAACTCTTTTCCCCAGTTCTTATGCAAAAAAACCCAGTAATGGTTAAAAGTCCATAATAGTACCAAAAAAAAAAAGCCCATTATACAGATCTAAAAGACTGCAAGTTTTCTGCTGCAGAAATGAGTTTTAGCAATGAGTATGAAGAAACCAAGAAACAGCTGAAGGAAATCACTTTTTCCTGTTTGAGAATCAATCTGCTCCTAGAACTTCTCTATCTAATATGCTTAGCAACATTGTCTTGTATTAATTCACAGTAACTGTTTCCCAAATTAGAGTCTAATTAAAGACTATGTTAATATGTATGAAGTGCTAAGAAAGATGAGACAGTAAATTCAAAATTTGTTAAGAATGCCATGAAAAGCAAAATGTTGAAAAGTGTAATTATAGAAGAGCTTTGTCACTTTTATTGAGAAAACTCTTTGCCAATTATTGCCCTTACAAAAAGGTGTAAGATGCTTCAGTATTTTTTTAATTTCAAATATTTACTAGTACCTCTTTGTAGTAATAATTATTACATTCACTGTAGGGAATTTGTACGTATACATTACACAATTGTTCTTTTTTTCCCCTTCTTTCTACCATGGTGCTTTAATATCAAAGGAGGGATTCATTCATTAGTCACTTTTTGGGTAGCTACATTTATCATTTTAGCCCACGATAAGGCAAGACTTACCCTTGCTGAAAGAAGGCAAAACTGACACAAATGGGCATGTGATGAATGCTCAACGCTACTGGATCACGCTCTTCAGGTGTGTACTGTTTCAAAGGAGAAAGTTCAATATTGACAGTCACTAGGTCATGAACATGCAATGAAGAATCATCTTGTCAATCAAATAAATAAGTTGGGAAAGTCTTTTAATATTCAGAGAGTACCTAAGTAACTTTTTACAACATCTGTTTGAGACTCATGGTTCCCAAAACAGTATGTATTTTTCAAAAATTTTTGAGATGTAATTTACATCTCATAAAATCAACTCCAAGTATGACATTATTAGATTAAATATACAGGTATACATCAATGTTAAAACGTGGTCTCTGGACCAGCACCATCAGCATCATCTAATGACTCTAAAAAGTAAAAACTTTTAGGTCTCACCTCTGAAACTCAGGTCCTACTCTGGAAGTAGAGGCTAGTGATATTTATTATCAAGCCCTCCAGGTATTTCTGGAGACTTTTGCCATCTACTTTGCTTAATGAATATACATCCTTGACAGATGTGAATCTCAGTCCTTTTCAGCTACTGTAAACAACGCATAGTGTTGAGAATCACATTTTTCACATGTGATCTTCCTAAGCATAAGCCAACCATTTTATCTAATGTTCAAAAAAGTAGCCATCTCTTTCTAATAAGCAAAACTAAGGGTATTTTCTTATTGACAGACAATACAATAAAAAAAATTTAAGAGATTTCTAGGGGAATTTTTATCAGTTTATACCTCATAAATAAATCCCAAGACCTATCAGCTGCCATCTACAACATGACTCTACTAATACCAAGTTGTTGGTACATCTGGAATACTCATTCATAGAAACGTATGTTGATTCAAATCAGGAAAGCATGACTTACCAGCGTGACTTCTTCTCCTTGGACAGAGACATCAGGTCTTCGGAAGTGACATAAAGCAACAATTGCAGCAATGCTGGCAGCATCAATAATATTTCCATCATGATTTAATAAGTGTAGATCCACACGTATTTGCCAAACCTAAAAGGGAATTTAAGATGAAAGTAAATTCTCAGTAATCACAACCAGTGGCTATTTATCAGGAACAATAACATTATACACAAACATATTATTGCTACTAAAATATGTTATTAATACTTCTACTTTATTGATAAAAATGTAGAAAAATTTTTAAGCCAAACAAGCATCTGGAAAATTAACTCATTTTTCTGTGTAAAATAAATGGAGCCACTACAACCATTCCATCTTATATCAAAGATTTTCCTAATCCCCCAAATAGTTGCTTTTACTGTGTCTGAACACATATCATAAAACGTGTTATATAATATTTGGGATAACCTGAAAAGGACTACAAATATAAGTACCATATCCAAGAACAGAATGTAGCAAGCTAAGTAACTTGTCTAGAGTAAAAAGGCTGGCCAAGTTCGAGCGGTGGTACATGCCTGTAATGCTAGGATTTTAAGTCTGAGACAGGAGGATTGAAAATTTAAGCCCAGCCTGGGCAAACTTAGTGACTTAGAAAGACTCTAGTATCAAAAATAAAAAGGGCTAGCCGGGCATGGTGGCTCACGCCTGTAATCCCAGCACTCGGGAGGCAGAGACAGGAGGATTGCTGAATTCGAGGCTTGCCTGGGCTACAAAGTGAGCTCAGGGCCAGCCTGAACTGCAAAGCAAGACCCTGTCTCAAAAAAACCCACAAAAAACAAAAAACAAAAACAAAAAAGAAAAATAAATAAAAAGGGCTAGTGACATAGTTCAGTGTGAAAGCCCTGGTTCAAGCCCCAAGACCAAAAAACAAAAAAGGCAAACCATCAAATAATAAAGTTCTAATATCCTCTTGAGACTAAAATTTCCAATGTGAATTTTACCCCTGACTCACTGTCTGGCTCTAGTTCTGTGTAAATCAATGAAGAATTTAATCTGCTCTTCTTCCATAAAAAAGGGAAATACTACCTGTTCCTATCAACTCAAATAACATATGACAATAATTTCAATATATGAAAAAGTCACAATTTCTGTGAATAAAACATACATAAAGCCAAGCTGCTGTTTCATCCTTTTTTTTTTTTTTTTTTTTTTAGACAGGGTCTCCCTTTGTAGTTCAGGCTGGCCCTGATGAGCTCACTATATAGCCCAGGCAAGCCTGGAACTCAGCAATCCTCCTGCCTCTGCCTCCCGAGTGCTGGGATTACAGGTGTGAACCACCATGCCCAGCACTGTGGTATGGGGTATTGATTGCTGGTGGGTGTGAGTCACCATACCCAACACTGTATGTGGTTACTGGGATCGAACTCAGGACCTTGCGCTTGCAAGGCAGGTGCCGGAACCACTGAGCTAAATCTCCGGCCCCCGCTCAAACATTTTTAGTGAAAATTTTTAGTGATACTTTTAGCACAAAAGTAAGTTAACTAAAGCTTTGCGAATAAAGCATAGATTTAGGAGCCAATAAATCAACAATATTCACTCTAATATTAACAATTTTAGGCACATTTCCCACCTTTTCACCAGCAACAACACAGAGAGATTCAGTGTCTATACACTTTGAGTTTCTTAGACATCTTTCCAAGAGTCGATTCAGCTTCACCAAGAGATCTGACTGTCTATGAAAACGGAAATGGGTCAATGTCATGAAATAATACCAGGCATTCAAAACAACAGCTACAGCTGTTAGGTTCTTCTATGGTAATGCAACTTAAGAAAAGTATGTAGGTACCTGCCAGGTTCAAAAGCTGGAGCAGCCATTTGAGAGAGCTCAAGGTTAAAGAAAAGAATACCTTCTGTTGGCCTATTAAGTTTTGGAGCAACAAGTTCACAGGAAACCTGTCCAAGAATTCTGCAAAGATAAAGGTACAAAACAAATGCATTTTTCCAATTAAAAATAAATCTAAAAAAGTCAACAATTAAGTTTCTATCTTACTCTAAGTAACATCCTCAGTGCTGTGACATAAGAGGTAGAAAACATATGTAAAAGATATTGAAAGTGAGAAGGACCTATATGATGCTTATATGGCAGAAAACACACTTATGATTAAAAATTCAAAGTGTGGGGCCAGAGATTTAGCTCAGTGGTTCCGGCGCCTGCCTCACAAGCTCAAGGTCCTGAGTTCGATCCCGGTAACCACATACAATGCTGGGTGCGGTGACTCACGCCCACCAGCAATCAATACCACATACCACAGTGCCGGGCGTGGTGGCTCACACCTGTCATCCCAGCACTCGGGAGGCAGAGGCAGGAGGACTGCTCAATTCGAGGCTTACCTGGGCACCATAGTGAGCTCAGGGCCAGCCTGAACTACAAAGCGAGACCCTGTCTCAAAAAAAAAAAAAAAAAAATTCAAAGTGTGACCACGAATCCAATAAGTTTTACATTAAATGGAAATTTTATTTCTGGCAGTTACAATACCTTTCAGACTTCTGAGGTACTTTAGTAAAAGTCGGGTCATTAAGGTCAAACCTCTAAGTTGAATGCTTACTTGAATCCTCAGTTACCTTGTTTTCCCAAGTTCCACAATACAGCACCCATAATCAGTTCCAAACGAGATCTTGATGTTCCTATAATCATAGGTCTGCCTGCCATCCAGCCGCTGTAAATAAAATATTCATTCACTCATTTACTCCTCCGATAAACATTTCTTGAACTACTAATTGTGTGGCCCCAGGGTAAGCCCTTGGAGGAAGGTGGTACCCTCACCACGCAAGTGCAGTAAGAAAGTGGAACCGTAGAGCCGGGCACTGACAGTGACTGCGGAACCCGAGCCTGCAGAATAGCCGGGCGGTCCACGGCAACGTGTGCGGCGTGGAGAACACACCGCTGCGTGGGCCCGCCAGGCCAGGTCTGGGAGCCCACAGCGCGCGGCCCCGGTGCCCACCAGGAGCCCAGCTCCGAAGGGGCCGTTTACCTTCTTTTCCTCGATGGCTCGGAGCAGGAAGCGGCGCTCACAGTTCGAGAGGGGCGTTTCCTTCATGGTGCCGGGTTCTCGGTTCTAGGGGCAGCAGATTCGGTGGGCAATAGCAGAGGACCCCCGAACCTCCTCGCTTTTACCCACCTCGCTGGGCGTCGCAGAAGAATTACGTCATCGCAGCGCGGGGGCGGAGAGGTGCGGAGCCTGGCAGTTGCTAGTGCGCATGCTTAGAACAAAGCTGTAGGTGTGGGGCGGGGGCAGCTGGGTGTCCCCCGGCGCTAGGGAAAGCAGAACTTTCTAACTTTCTGTATCGGTGAAGTACGAGTGAGAAAGGCCAGCGGCCGCCATCAAAGTGAAGGCGGTTAATATTAATATTAATATCTTTTAATATTAATATTAAACGTCTAATATTAATATATTTTCAAGTATCTGTTACACTTGACCGCTTCCTAAGGCCTAGCTGGATTGAGGCCGAAGAGATACTGTTTTACGCCTGGGTGAGGCCTTGAGGAAACTCCAAAGAGGGTTTGGAGCTCGTTGTACGGAGACTGTGGTGCTGAGAGGCTGGAAAACGGGAGAGGAAGAAAGTTGAAACGACGAGCCGGGATGCTATTGTAAGACGAAGGTCAAATCGATTTGCTTCGAAAAGTTGCCAAGAATTTAGAATATTTCACGTTCCGACCGATGGTGCAATGGTGCTCTTACTACCTGGAGTGAAGTGTAATTTACTGTTTATCTGTTCAGTCCTTGTAGGTCGATAGACATTTTTACAGGCATAGAGAAACCTTCATGGGGCTGTCCTAGCCAGCCATTCAGCTTTTTCAGCGAGACAAAATAAAGCCGTACTTTTAACTACCCTTGTTCAAATTCAGACCCTGACTCTGACATTATATTATTAGAGGCAAGTTACTTACCCTGCTGTGTACTTCACATTACTCGCCTGCAAAAGACGGGACAAACCTATCTGTTATGAGGAATAAAGTACCACCCGTAAAATAGAATAGTGCCTGACATAATAATATGCATCATTGAAGTATTTAAGTATTATTTTGTTTCTTTTTACTTTACTTTTACTTTACAGTAACTGGTAGGCACTGTAAATACTGCACTGTCTCCATTCGGTTTCTTTTTTTTCCCCTCTTCTCACACTTTTTATTTTCTACCTATGATGCAGTTTAGTCTCACTTTGTACCACTTTAACTCATGTGCTCAATAAATACATCAAGAAGGAGCTGTTGTACCCCAAGAATAATTCAAGTTTGGGAAGACAAGTTCATTGTTTCAAACAATTTTATTCTCCTTGGAAGCAACAAACAAAAAGCTAGCCAGCTGGGCATGGTGGCTCATGCCTGTAATCCCAGCACTCCAGAGGCAGAGACAGGAGGACTGCTGAGTTCAAGGTTTGCCTAGGCTACATAGTGAGCTCAGGGCCAGCCTGAACTACAAAGCCAGACCCTATCTCAAAAAAAAAAAAAAAGCTAGCCAAATAGAACAATTTCACAATGATCAGTGCTACTGGAGCCCAGAGACCCTGTTTTATAGGAATGTTGCAGGAAGAGGTGAATTTTAAAAAGCTAAAATGTTAAAGCAGAAGGAGTAATGTACAAAGATTGAAGCGAGATGATCTCAAACTATCCAGGAATAGGAATTGTAAGAATGAAATGGACATAAATTATTTTTACATATTAATTTGATGAGTACGGATCATTCAGGATCTTTAACAAAAAGTTCAAGTGTGCAGCACAGTTTCATATTAGGTCATCTGGTTAAATGTGTCATTTAAATGTTTGAGCTCTTTCAATGGGCATTTAGTAATTTTCCTTTCTGAGAGAAAGTGGGCCATTATGGATAGTCTATTCTTTTCTGCAAGCCAGCTTGGTAAAGGAAAGAGAAAGGACTATTATTTCATTTTACTATTATTAAAATTTTGTGTATAAGCGCATTCCAGGAGAGTATCAGTTAGATTTCTACAAATAAAATCTTCTCTTAAAATTATTATTGAGGGCTGAACTCATTGTAATGAATAGTGTTAGGTAAAATAATGATTCTTCCCAAAGATGTCCTAATTACTGAAAATGTGAACAGGTTATCTAATGTGGTAAAAGTTGTTTTGCAACTGATTCAAATAAGGTTTTTGAAACAAATGGATTATTCAGGTCAGTCCACTGCAATGATAAAAATCCTTAAATGGGGCAGGCAGTACAGTTAGAGAGGACTGGGGAGATGTGACAACAGAATTAGAGAACAAAGGAGATACTGCATTGCGTTGAACATAGAGGAAGGGTCCATAAGACAAAGACTATGGGAGTGTGTAGAAGCCAGAAAAGGCATGGACTAGACAAGTCTCCAAGAGGAAAGTTACCTCATGGAAGGTAACCTTATTAGATTTCAGATATCTAAAACTATGTAATGAATTTATGTTGCTTTGAGCCATTAAGTTTGAGTAATTTGTTATAGCAGTATCTTACTGTGACAGCAGTGGGATTCTATAACAATTTACCATAGATGAGTTGACTTCATTACCAACAGAAATCTCTCACCGTTCTAAAAGCTATGAAGTAGAAGCTGAAGGCACCAGGTGGTTTAGTAGTTAGTCCAAACTTGCTTTCAGTTGACAGGCAATCCTTTTCTTGCTTTGTCCTCACTTGGAGGGAGAACAAGGGAACTCTCTGGTGTCGTTTTTTGTTAAACAAATACTCTGACAGTTAATCTTGATCAGCAACTTGATTGGACTGGGAGACAGCTAGTCACTTTCAGGATACTTTTCAAATGTGCTTAGGTGGTTCATGATTACCTAATAGTGGGGACTGTGTTTGATACTTGGCCCTTTCTCCTCCAGTCTTTCCCTTAAATTCTTTTTTCTGGATGGCATGAGTTGAGCAGCTCCCCTCTGCCATGTTCTTCTGGCAAGATACTCTACCATGGAGCCTGTCAGCCATGGACAGAAAGTTTTTTTTGTTTTGTTTTATTTTTTGTTTTGTTTTGTTTTTTTGAAACAGTGTCTCACTTTGTAGTTCAGGCTAGCTCTGAGCTCACTATGTAGCCCAGACAAGCCTC
>PVIC010013927.1:0-37326 GCA_004025085.1 Thryonomys swinderianus | reverse complement strand
AGACAGGAGAGAGGGAGAGAGAGACAGAGGAGAGAAACAGAGAGGGACAGAGGAGAGAGATAGGGAGTCAGAGAGACAGGAAAGAGACAGAGAGATAGAGAGTCAGAGACAGAGGAGAGAGACAGGAGAGAGGGAGAGTCAGACAGGAGAGTCAGAGAGAAAGAAACAGAGGAGAGAGGGAGAATCAGACAGAGAGGAGAGAGACACAGAGGAGAGAGACAGGGAGAGTCAAGAGTCAGAGACAGGGAGAGTCAGAGACAGGAGAGAGAGACAGGGATAGTCAGAAAGATAGAGCGAGACAGAGTCAGAACCAGAGAGAGAGAGAGAGAGAGAGAGAGAGAGAGAGACAGAGTCAGAGAGCCAGGGACAGAGAGACAGTAAGTCAGCATAGAGACAGAGAAAGTCAGGTAGAGACAGAGAAAGGGCGAGACAGAGTCAGACAGCCAGAGAGACAGACAGACAAACAGAGACACAGAGACAGAGCCTGGGGGGGGGGAGAGAAACAGAAAAACAGAGACAGAATTGGAGAGACAGAGAGTCAGAGAAAGGGAGATAGAGACATAGTCCGAGGGACAGAGCCAGAGAGACAGAGAGCCAGAGAGAGAGCTAGAGGGTCAGAGAGACAGAGCAAGTCAGAGACCACAGAGAGAGAGAAAGCCAGAGCCAGAGAGACAGACATAGACAGAAACAGAAATGCAGACAGAGACAGACACAAAGAGACAGTGCCAGAGAGTGAGAGACCCAGAGTGAGAGACAGAGTCTGAGAGAGTCAGAGACAGAGACAGTCAGAGAGACAGAGTTAGAGAAAAACAGAGCTAGAGCTAGAGTCAGAGAGAGAGAGAGAGAGAGAGAGAGAGAGAGAGAGAGAGAGAGAGACAGATAGAACCAGACAGCCAGATAGAGACAGAGAAAGAGCCAGAGAGTCAGACAGATGAGTCAGCCAGAGAGCCAGACAGAGACAGCCCCAGAGCAAACCAGAGACCGAGAGACAGAGAGTGAGAGAGAGCCAGAGAGAAAGTCAGAGTCAGAGAGAGGTGTCAGACACAGAGAGCCAAAGAGAACCAGAGGCCGAGAGAGACAGAGAGACACAGAACCAGAGAGAGACAATAAGAGACAGAGCTAGAGAGTCAGAGAGAGAGAGAGAGTCAGAAACAGAATCAGAGAGACAGAGGCAGAGATAGCCCGAGAGACAAAGTCAGAGAGCCAGAGAGCCAGATAAAGACAACCAGAGACAGAAAGAGCCAGAGACAGAGAGTCAGAGCCAGAGGTCCAGACAGAGACAGAGATACAGAGGAGAGACAGAGAGGTCCAATGTACCGCGGTCCCCACATCTGACCACATTTCCATCCCGAGCTTGGCAGGGACAGGGCAGAGCTGCAGGCTCTGGCTCCAGTGCTTAGGCCCACCTCACAGGGGCGGATGCAGGCACAAGGCCAGAAAGCCGCGTCCTGTGAGGTGGGGCCCTCCTGTTCTGGGTGCCTGTCTGCACTGCCCGAGTGCTGCACACATTGCTGCAGAACCTCGTGGCCCCCTGCAGCTTTGCTGGCCGCACCTGTGGCTTGGGAACCCTCCCGACTGTGCTGACACTTCCGGTGCTCAGACTACTCGGGGACCTGCTGTAGAGCCTGCTGCCTTGCAGGGTGGCCAAGGCACCCTGTCTGCCACCCAGGTGTCTGCTCCTGAGACAAAGGGGCTGTGCTGACTTCTGGGGGCTCTGGGGAAGAGCTAAGGTCACCTGGGCTGTGCCCGGGCACCAGGAGGGCCTTGTGCCAGCCCCAGAGCCTGAGCCCGGCGGCCCTTGAGGCTGAGTGGCCAGAGCTTCTCATGGCACCCTGGAAATGTGAGCATGTGTCCACCCTGCCAGGTCTTTTCCAGATGGGCCTTGCGCAGTGCAGGTGGCCATGGCCACCCACAGTGAGGGCAATGGGAACCCAGAAGGAGGTAGCAGGTGTGGGCAGCAAGCTGCCCCTGTGAGGGTGTCAGACCCAGCAGGACTATGGGTCCTGTGCACTCATCCAGAGCGAGAGACGTCTGCATGGCGAAGGGGACAAATTGAAGCTCAGAAGCAACTTCGGACAGGGAGGACAGGGAGCTCCTCAGGGCTCTGAGCAACTCAGCCCAGGGGTCGCCCCTGCAACTGCACAGCAGAGGGCGCTGTGGGCAGCAGCCTAGAGCAGCACTGAGTGGATGGAGGTGCAGATTCTGTGGGTGGCAGAGGACAAAGCTGCCCTGGCTCAGGGATGTGGACACCTGTCCCCCAGCACCTGCTGCTTCCACATTAGGCCCCTGACCTTCTGCAGACCTCTGCCTGAGGCCTGGCTGCTGCCCACAGTGGGCACCTACAGTTCGTCCAGGTCCCGGTGTCCATGATGGGGCACAGGAGAGCGCACCCGTCCTGGTGTGGGGCCTGCCTCAGGGTGCTGCATAACCAGTGGCTGGCTCAGGGCTGGCCAGGCAGGGTGGCGAGGTGCCCGCAGCACCAGTGTACTTGCTCTCCCTGCTGCACGGGGCAGGAGAGTGAGGCCGAGGGACGTCCTGACTTCTGGTGGCTCCTCATTGCCCAGCAGAGGCCCCTTCCTGTGACGGTGTGTGTGACCTGCCGCGGTACAGCACCACGCTGTGTCCTGCTGGGCAGGAAGACAGCGAGATCACAGCCGGCAGTGTTTCTGCTGGATACCCACCGCTCTACACCATATGAAGCTGAAAATGCGGGCGGGAGCCCCTGCATCTCTCACTGGCAAGAGCGGGGGTTGAGCCAGTCCCTGAAGAGGCCTGATGTACCACGGTTTGCAGGCCAGTGCCAGGCAGTGGGCTGTAGAGAGGCCATTCACTGCTGGGCCAGCGGGGCCCCGGAGGGAACCAGCTGTCTCCTGTGGGAGGACCTCATGGGCCCTTGCCCGAGGCAGGCTCAAGTCCCACGCTCCACGTGTGTCACAGACCCTGTTCAGATGCAGGTCTGCGTGACTCCAGCTGCTGCCCAGAGAACTGCCAGTGTCTCAGAGGACGGGCAGCTCACTCCTGTGGCCCTTCTTTAAGAGATATGTGCGAAGGGGGGCATGAGATTTGGGGGGCACTACTTTAGGTCCACACCTAGAGTTGAGGTCAGTATTTTCCAATTGAACTGTTTGTTTTTCCTATAATATCTGGTTGCTAAGCAACTATTTCAGTTGAACTTCTTTTGGAAACTAAGGAGGACCTCAAAAAGGGTGAGATGAGTAAGTGTCTGGTGAAACAGAGCCTTGGAAACCCTGCACTTTGAAAGTGAGCTGGCTTTGTCCGTGGGTGAGCAGCCTATGTGGCCAGAGGCCATGCTCCCCCTGGCAACTACTGAACCTTGCTGGGCCTGTTTCTCTTCAGAAAGGACTCACCCAGACTGAAGTGTGCAGGTGCAGGGACTGGTGCTGGGCATGGCAGGGCACACAGGGTACTATGCAACTCTTGCTACTGTTTACATGGGCAGCATTTCCACCACCTGGCACAGCACCTGTCACACAGCAGCGTGGACCGGAACCTGGGGGCAGGGTCGCTGGCTCACTGGACTGCATAGTTAAGACGGCAGACCATACCAGCAGGAGCGGGCAGCACCAGAGACCTGTGCGGGCAGATGCCTGACTCAGCGGCGTCCTCCGGGAGCCCAGGCAGGCCTACAGCCGTCCACTGCAGGCAGGTGGCAGGAGACTGGGTTTCCCATGCATCGTGCTCCTTACTGGAGCCCAGGCAAGGCCTGGGTAAAGGCCATAGTGTGGGATGGCCCAGTCCACTCGGGAGCATTATAAACTCACTTTTAGTTACATGCTAATACTAAGAACACTTCCAGGAAAATTCAGGCTACCACTCCCGGGCAGGCTCTGCGGACCTAAGAGCAGTCTTGCTGAGAGGAGCCCACATCCTGCTCTGGGAGCATGCTGGGGGAGGTGCTGCCATCCAGCGCTGGGGGCACCTCAGGTGGCACTGCGGAGACGGGACCTGCGGCAGTGCAGTGACACATATCAAAGCACCTGGGGCTGAGACAGACTCTTGTTTGGGCCACATTCCCAGCCGCCAGGTTGGGGGTCTGAGTGTCTTAGAGCTTTCAAAAGTGCCCTGCCCTGCTCTTTGGGCCCGGAGGGTTAGCTCAGTGGTTCCGGTGCCTGCCTTGCAAGCGCAAGGACCTGAGTTCGATCTCCCGTAACCACATACAATGCTGGAGACACACCCACCAACAATCAACACCGCATACCACAATGCTGGATGTGGTGGCTCACGCCTGTAATCCCAGCACTCGGGAGCAAGGACCTGAGTTCGATCCTCAGTGACCACATATAATGCTGGGCGTGGAGACACGCCCACCAACAATCAACACTGCATACCACAATGCCGGACGTGGTGGCTCACGCCTGTAATCCCAGCACTCGGGAGGCAGAGAAAGAATTGCTGAGCTCGCGGCGGCTTGCCTGGGCACCATAGTGAGTGAGCTCAGGGCCAGCCTGAACTACAACGCGAGAACCTGTCTCAAAAATAAAAAATAAAAAAAAAGAAAAAAGTGCCATGCTCTGAGCCCCATGCGGCCACACGGGGGCGCCCACACCACACACGATGGGCTCCAGCTTGTGGTCTGGACTGCTGCGGCCCAGTGCTCTGCACCCTGGCTTCCCCACTGGCCTCTGACCACCTTCTCAGTGAGGCAGGGCACCCCCCCCCCCTGCTGCTGCCCTGGTCCACGCCCGGCTGCCTCAGGATGGCTCAGGAGTTGCTGTGAACCTAGGCCACCTTCCCCTGCGGGGTGGGAAAGGTTCCCAGAAGACTGTGGGTAGAGCCTCAGGAGGCAGAGACAGGAGGGAGGGCAGATGGGCAAGGTGTGCTCTCTGGGCCCGAGTGGCTATTCAGACCTCTCCACTCTCTGCTCCTAACCAGCTGAGCGCTCACCAGGCATCGCCTGTGCCTGCTTTGGGGCTGGGTGCAGGCAGTGGGGAGAGGTGGGCAAGCTGCCTCCCATGGCCAGCACTGTCTGGCCACGGAGCCAGCTTGTGCTGAGGGGCGGCAGCAGACAACCCTTGATGCCCCGAGACTTCAGCTTCTGCATGGTCAGAGGCCCCGGGGTTGCACGTTGACAGCCTCCACCAGCACTGTCACTTGTGCCGTGCTGGACAGCCCCTCCCCACATGGGTCTGCGGTCCTGGCAGGGACCACTTTCTCCCGCTGCCTGTTGCCGGGGCCCTGCCACGGGAAACACACCGGGGTTCTGCAGTGCCCAGTCCTGAGCAGGCTGTGTGTCCAGGGCTACCATGGGAGAACATGACGGGGGATGGGAAGGCGCTTCCTGGGCCAGGCCGCCATGACCTTCCTGTCAGGCGGGTCCCGTCTGCTCGCCACAGAGACCATGTCCACCTGCCTGATGCATCTCCTGGGAGGACTGGGAGGCCCTGGCCAGGAGGAGCCGGGCCCTGAGCTCCTTACCTGAGGTACTCATAGAGCCCATACATGGGCAGGAAGTCGATGTCGGACAGGAAGGCGTAGGGCGTGCTGATGTGCTTCAGGGCCACATTGCGCAGGAGGTTCACAGGGTAGAACTGGCCCTCCTTGTACACGATATGGTAGCCCACATTGTGCCGGCCCATGAGCACTTCGGAGCCCTGTGCATAGCGCAGGAACTGCTGGGCTTCAGCGTCGGACAGGTAGAGCGCCAGGCTCACGGGCCCCTCCCAGTGCTTGCAGATGGCTTCCAGCATCTGCAGCCTGAGAGACAGCGAGGAGTGGGGACGCCCTGGTCAGCTGCGGCTGCTCTGGGTACTCGGCCCCTTCCCCACAGGACATAGCTGTGGTGCTCCGGTCTTTCTCTGCTTTCACCTGTACAAGCACCGTCAAAGCCACACCCTCCTCGGCTAAGCCTCTTTTCAGGTGAAAAGAGAGGTGGGCACACGGGATGGTGTGTGGCATGAATAATGAGAAGCCCCCACCTTCTAGGTCAAACTCCTGGACTTCTCACTCAGTAAAGGGATCAAACAGGCGAGGTGTGGTGCTGCATCCCTATAATCCCAGTGCTCAGGAGGAAGGCTGAGGCAGGAGGACTGCTGCAAGTTCAAGGCCAGCTGGGGTGATTGGGAATTATTACAGCTGGAGGATTTCTCTGCCATAACTCACATGCCTAACCCCCTTCCTGACCTCTAGGCACTAGGGTGATGACCCATCTCCAAGAGGCTCCTCTACCCCCAGCCCCCGCAGGTGCTGCTGACACCTGCCTGGCCACACTGAGAGCTTCACATGGCAGGGCTGTGGCCCAGGCTCCTCCCCAAGTCTCGGTGCCCATCTACCCTGCACCCAAAGCTGACTGGGCTGGCTGGGCATGCCAGTGCCTCGGGCAGTGCCAGCCGGCACCACCACATCAGCGTGTAAGGAGCAGCTTGGCCCCAGCCCCTCTAGGGTGGCTGAGCCCAGCCCAACACTTACCTGTCCATGGACAGCTGGGCAACCAGGGTGACGTCAGTGCCGTCTGGGGCTGGCTCGTACTCGTAGTGCAGGAAGTACAGGTGCGTGCGGTGCACGGTGAAGCGCTCACGCCGGAATTCGTAGCACAAGTCATCCTCGTCCAGCTCTGACAGCTGCTTCTGGAGCTGCAGGAGGCGCAGGTGGGGACTGAGTAGAGCTCTGGCCCAGGGGTGCCTGCCGTGCTCTGCCACTGTCAGCAGGGACGCCGCCCTGGGCCACGAGGACAGACAGCATGGTCGGTTCCGTTTCCTAGCAATTTTGTCCAATTTCAAAAGGGTGATTGTGAAGGAAGGAACTTCCCATTTTGGACATGAGGCCCCTCCTAGCTTGTGCTGTGGACAAATGCACAACAGACTGCGAGGTCCTCAAGCAAACGAGACATGCTCCTCGGCGACTACGCAGAGCAATTTCAGTTAACATGGGAACACTCAAAGAGGGAGGACTCGGGCAGCCAGCACCATGTGGCTGATGCTCTGGTCTCCCTCGAGCTACAGAGTTCAATCTGCACCAGTGCTCAGGAGGCAGAACTGTGTCACGGCCTCCTTCCCCTCCACCCGGGCTCTATCATCAGGATGACTGCCTCTCTCCTCTTCCAACTGACTCCCTGGAAGCCTCACTTGACTTGTCATAGGGGAGTAGAAGGCTGACCCAGCTCCGCCCTCCGCTGCAGATGTGCCTGCTTGACAGTGTGCGGGCTCTGGCCCGACCTGAGCAGCCCAGCTCAGTACCCCACGCAGGGTCAGCAGTGTGGCGGGCGCAGCCCTGACATCTCCAGGCGCCACGGAACAGAGGGGAGGGGAGGCCGCGGGATTCAGGCTCTGCCCTAGGGACACCTCACGCACAACACGCACAACTTCCTCTTGCCCAGGATGGACCTAAGAGTCAAACGAGATGGTGCGGACACAGCGTTCTGGGAGAGACGCGGGCCACGAGCCATCAGGTGCCTGGCTTTGGCAGCGCATGGCACAAGCATGGACTCCGCACAATGCTTTCAAGGGAGCGTTACAGTGTTAGGAAGGGTTTTCCCAAGCCATGGATTCCTCGATAACCTTGATTGCCCGTTTCCGCTTTTCTGTAGTTAGCCAATTGCCTGTGATTCTCTCCCACGAGAGAATGCAGTAGCAGGGTTCTGTAAGCTGCGGGGTGTGGCATGTGCCCCAGCACTGTGGCTCGATGACCACACACACCTCTGCAAATTCCAGCGTGGCTGCTGCTGCTCCCGAGGGAGGTCGGCAGGGTGGGGCGCGGTGTGTGTCCAGGGAAGCTGGGCTGCAGGGGCCACTTCCGTTAGTGGGAGTGGAGGCCCCACCACTGCACCGTGCCATAGGGCTCCTGGCAAGCAGGTCCCAGAAACCAAGGACACTTTCTCCCAAGATCCAGCGCATTGCTGAACTGCTTCTCTGGGTGGCAGCGAGGTGCAGGTCGCGGACTCCGGGGACAGGGCTCTTCACGCAGCCTGCACTTCTGCTTCTCCTGACGAATGGTGGCTGAGACAGCCTGAGCTGCTGGAAGCGACAGCTGGGCACTCCTGGGTCCTGCGCCAGGGAGCGGACTCTGTCCACAGCCAGGCACAGTGTAGACTGCGCTGCGGGACCACTGGACGTGGAGCATTGATCTTCTAGGCTCGTTTGCTGGTGACGGGAAACAACCCTGTCCAGCAGAAGGGCAGCCAGTGTGGGCTTCCAAGATGATCTCATGGTCACCAGGTCACATGTAGCACCCACAGGCCGGGTGTGGGTTCCACAGGTCCTGCTTTTGGACTTGGCCTATGCTGAGTTGCACTGTGACTCCATCCGGGGCGTGAGAAGCCCTGAGCCCTCCCGGTACCCGGGAAACTCTACTGCCTGCCAGGCGCCCTGACCTCTTCCTTGCTCTCCAGCCAGGCGCATCTGCTCCAGAGGGCCCTTGAGGGGCAGCAATGTCCACCTTCACGAGACCCACCTGTTCTCTTCCTGGGCCCCCGCGGGGATGCCCCCGGTGGGCTTGGCTGTGCCACAGTCCAACACATGTGTGGGGTCTGAAGGCTTGAGTAGGAGACCTGGCCAGCAGGCTGAGCAGGCCAGGGCGCCCTGGGGCCTGCAGGAGTGGAGCTGTGGCCCCTGTGACGCCCCACAGGAGAGCACAGTGGCGTGTGTCCCACTGTGCCAGGCTGCCTGAGTGTCTCAGGGGACAGGGCTTTGGGAAGGGTCTCGGAAGCCGCCTTTTCAGCTCCTCCTGCCCGTGTCCTCTCACAGCACGTGACGGGAGCTGCGTGTGCTCTTGGCTGGCCCGGCGCTCGGCCTCCGTGCCTTTTCTCTCCTCACGCAGGCTGTAGGCTTCACAGAGGCTGAGCACTGGGACTGGGGCATGGTCCTGAAGCCTGGTGCCAGCACTGTGTGGGTGGCTGTCGCAGACGGGTGGGTGGGTGAGCACCACTCTGGTCCTGCGGTGTGACTCCACATCCAGAGCCTGAGCTGCTCTGGACAAGGGAAACCCCTATGACCCCTCCATTCTTGGGGGTTTGTCCAGCTCTGCTCGCTGAGGGCTCAGGGAGGTCGCCTGGCCCTGCTAGACTTGCAGGAGGCGAGAGGCAAGGGCAGGCCCTCTCCCTGGTGTCAGGACGAATCTACACAGTGGGCTCCTGTTTCACACCAGGCCCTGTGTGGGGAGTGAGCCTGGCTCCACCCTTCGGTTGCCCGCTGGTCCAGCAGGCAAGTTCATAACGACAGGGTGCAGTGCACGTGAGCCATGAGCCCACTGTGTAGTCCTCCATGTCCTGCAGTGGACAGCGCCATGGTTCCTGTGCTGAGGCAGCCTCGCAGAGCATCCCGAGGCAGGCCTGTTGCAGAGTGGAAAGAGAGGCCTCAGTACCAGGATCACGGACGCTGCCTTCATTTCAGGAATAAGGCGGGGTGGCTGGAAGACGAGCTTCTCCTCTTTACTGGCCATTGCACAGGGAAGGGCTCCAGGAGGCACAGCTGCTGCCACCTAGACCGGGTCTGGGGAGGCCTCCCGGTCCCAGATCAAGTACCTCTCAGGCACCCAAGAGAATAAACTTGTTGCAGCTCATTTATGCAACAAAGTTCATCAAGCCGGCGACGTCCCAGGCACAGAATGTCATGATGAGTCACAGTCCCCAGGCAGGATGGGAGTGCTGGGTGCATGAACCTGAAGACAAGGCCTGTGGAGTGGATGGGGCAGAAGAAACCAGCCTGGGTCTCGCCCTCTGGGAGGAGGCAGAGAAAGGTCTTGGGACAGACAGCTAGAGGAGCCGCCACAGGCTGCAGTGACCCAGTGCAGGCCCAGGATGGACAGGTACGGGCCGAGGCTGGGAGTGCTGCTCCAGGAGGACACAGCTTACTGTCCGTTAGGGATGTCGGCCTCGGCCACAGGTCAGTGAGCTGCGTAGCCTGCACCTCCATCCTAGACTCTGAATTCCCGGGGTCCAGCCCGTCCCTGTTCCTCTCTTCCACTCAGGTTTTTGATATTCGTTGCATTTCATAATTCTTCTGTTATGCACATCACATGGTTCTTTCCCATTGGCTTCCGACATCAAAAGCCTGTGTCTTGTCTTTGTAGCTGTCATGGGGACTCAGAGGTTAGCTCAGAAGTGGCTGCTCCCGCACATAAACCCCAAGGGACAGCAGTCGGGAAAGAGCTTGCATAGCAGGCAGCAGGGTCTGAGACCACTTTCAGGGATGCATGTCCTCCTTCCACAGCTGCCAGTGCCCCTGCTGCCTCAGGCAGCTCCCCTGTTACTGAGGAAGCACGTGCCAGTAAGACCCTCTCAGTGACACCCGCCAAGGCCAGCGTTGGGGGACCCATCAGGTGCAGCAAGGGTTTCGCACGGAGACTGCACCCGCACACAGGACATCCAGGAGAGCAGCCTGTCTTAGTCTAACAAATGAAACAGACAGGCACATTCTACATTTGGTGCCAGGCTGGGCTGCTGAAGGCAGGCCTCAGAACACAACTTGCTCATGGGGGGGAGCTTTTCCCTCACTGAGGGCCGCCCGTGGAGCTCACCACCCGCACAGGGGCTGCAGGGGCAGTGAGCTCCCCGTCAGTGGAGGGAGGACCCAGCAGCAGGCCGAGGCACCAGCGTGGGCACACACGGGAGTGTGCGGCAGGGTCTGTGGGGTCCAGGCTGCCAGGCCTCTGTGGGGCAGCTGTGAGGAAGAGGAGGGGTATCTACAGCTGGTCTCCTGTGACCCTGTGTGCGTGCACACCATGTGGCATCTGAGACTTGCTGGTGCGGAGGGACACAGGACAGCAGTGCCCCCTCCCAGGGCTGCTTGCAGCCCGCAGTGCCCAGAGCAGACCTGCTCAGCAGGACGCCAGTGCACATCTATTCCTGCTTCGTGGGCAATGGCAGCAGCCTGAGGCCTCTGCCCCGCGGGATGGGATGGGATGGGACAGGACAAGCCTTTGCCTGCTCCCCAGTGGGCAATGAGGTGGTGCCTTTTCCTCCAGGCTCCCAGCAGGGATGTGCACGAAGCCCCAGATTCTCAGAACAGTGCGGGAGGGTACCAGCTGGGCATCTGGTAGATAGCCCGCCATGCACAGAGTCCAGTGCCAAGTCCTGCCTTGGGTTTCACCGAGGCCCTGAGCAGCTGTGAGAGCGTCCCGCTCTACAGAACCCATGACACTCCAACGGGACACGAGCACAGTCCTCTGTCCCTGCCGTGCGGAACATAGCGATGGGCGCCACCTGCTGGCACAGCCAGGTGACCACCACGCTGGGCACAGACTGCACTGCCTGTGCCACCTCTGCCCCAGGCCCTCCTTCAGGGAGCTGCCCCTGCTGCTCTTCCTTAGGAACCCAGAGCTGCCACCCTGCTGCCCAGCAGGACAGACCCAGGCTGCCGGCTGGCACTGACAGGATGGGCACAGGAAAGAGAAAGTGTCTGGGTGATGGAGGGCTGGAGCCAGTGGCCACAGCTCTGGGACCCGGAGGCCAGGTAACCCGAGCTGGGGTTCAGTGGGACAGTGTTGTCCTGGGAAAAGGCGGGTGAGTCTGAAGCACCCTCACTGGGCCTGGGAAAGAGGTTCTCAGGGCATCCACACTACTATGGAAACCGCCCTCACCACAGGAAAGATGTCGCGACTCTTGAGTCCGTAACTCATTTTACAGTGGGCTCTCCAACCTGCTCTAGATCCTGACCCCTGGGCTCCTGCCCATGCCCTCCCGTCTTCTTTCCCACAAGTCCTTGTGCCACCAGTGCCCAGTTCGCAACAGCCTGTCCTGCCTCCAGCCCTTTGCATCTTCTATTTCCCTCTGCCACACCCTTCTCTGCCTCCATTACAGGGGCCTTTCTTGCTGGCCAGGTTTCAGCCTCAACATCGCCCCTCACAGGCACCTCCAGCCCCAGCTGCCGGGGCACCTGCTACCCATGCCACCCTCTGGATGGTTTGCTCCCATTTTGATCCTGTCTCTCTGCAAGATGCAGGTTCCACGAGGCCAGGGACTGCTGTGCTCTGCACCCGTATGTGCCTCGGGCCTCAGAGGCCGGAGCTGGGCCCACAGCCAAGGAGCTGTGTCATGGGGGATGGTGGGCGTTGTGGCGCTCGGGGTCCGGCGCAGGGCAGGGACTCTGGGCTGTCCCGCTACAGCCCTTTCACTCTGCCTGCTCTGCGGCCCTGCACAGCCTGCTCAGCCTCTCCGTGCCCTGTTCCCTCAACCAGAGGAGGCTGAGAGCAGCCCCGGGTCACAACACAGGGGAATTAATTACCAGCGGGCAGGGCCAGGGGAGCGGAGCTGTGCGGGCTGCGCCTGTGCCGGCCCCTGGCCCCGAGGGCCCCTCACCCCAGCAGAGGCCTGGGACCGCCCGAGGGCTTGTGTGGACCCCACCGGCCACCGCCCCACCCTGCCCCTGCCCCAGTCCGGCACTCACGTCTCTGCTGCTGGCGTCCGCGGCGCCGGCCTCGCTGGGGCAGCCGAAGAGCTCACGGCGCAGCAGGTTGCCGTCGTACTCCAGGAAGGTCAGGTAGAGGTTACGGAAGAACTCCACGTGCTTGTTCTTGACCCGCAGCTTCTTGGGGGAGTTCCAGTGGATGACCTGGGGCGAGGGCGTGGGCTGCAGGGTGCGCGCACATGCACATGTGTACCCCGCTACCCCCGGCCCCTGTGGGCTTTCCCTGGCCCAGCCCTTGGCAGCGGGGACAAACCCAGGCACGGGCTGGCAGGGCTCCTGAGCAGGGCTGCTCACACCCAGCCCAGGGCCGAGCACATCCTGCTCTGCTCTCTTCTCGTGTGTCCACTCAGTGAGTGTGGATGGTGAGTGCTGGCCATGTGCCCTCAAAGTGATGCCATGGACCAGGTGAATGTGAACTTTACGATGGGGCCTTGCCGCCCTCTGTGGGCACCAGCTGCAGGGTGGCCAGGACCCTGCAGGGAGATGGGCAGGTGCTAGGGCATGTGAGGAGACGGCCCAGGATGTCCCCGAGGACTCAGTCAGCCCGGCGCAAGGCGGAGGGCAGACAGAAGTGACTGCTGCCCTGAACCTCAGGCACCACCTGGGAAGACAGGCGGTCAAGTGACTGAGGAAGGGCTGGCAGGGTGGCTGCAGCGCAGGTGGGCTTGGGAAAGAGCCTCCAGTCAGACCTGAGCAGTCAGAGCACGAGCGCTGCCACTCAGCTTGCCGGAGCCAGCTCACACCTCTGCCCAGGGACAGGGTGGGGCACCCGGGCATCGGGCATCCACTCAAGACCCTGGTCATCTGACATGTGGCACCAGTGTTCTTCAGCCTGCAGCTAAGTCTGGTGTCCACTCTGGTCCTAGCCTGGAGTCGGTGGACGGCGTCCTGCTGTGTCTTGACTCCATCTTTCCTGAAAGCTCCCAGGCGCCCTGCCACTCCCAGAGTCCCCCTTCTCCACCATATTCCTGCCAGCTTGTCCCTCACGCAGAGCCCACCACGTCCCTTCTGCTTCCCAAACACTCCGGGCAGGCACTGCCCGCAGCCCCTCTGCTCTTCCCATTCTTCCCTCCCAGCACAGCCTCAGCTGGTCTCAGTTGCAGTGTATTCCGAGGATGAATCAGACTGTTGGAGATCTAAGCCAATCACCGTGCTCCTGCTCTGATTCCCAGAGCCCCTTGCAGCTAGGCATGGGGACAGGAAGGCATGTCTCCCAGTATAAAGGTTCCGATGTATCTGCTGCCATCCCCAGTAACTCCACCGCCCGTCATGAACAGAGGTGCAATGGCTGGAACCCCAACAGCTATTCTGTGACCTCAAAGGGAGGTGGAGACATTGGCAACTCACAAGCCGCGCGAGAAGCTGTCTACTCCTGAGTGTTCCCTTGAGACGCCCGAGGCTTGCACTTTATAGACCCACTAAAATGAGGTTTCTGATCCTCTTTGCACACACTCCTAATGTGTCAGGGCCGAGCCCTTCTCAGGGTCCGGGACCCTTGCAGCTAACTCTCCTGGAGGAGCTGTACCCATGCGTCTGTAAGTGGCAACGCTGGGAACCCACGCTCTTCCTGAGCACCAAGCGGACACTTAGTATTCAACAGCTGCCCTTTGGTCCAAGAAAGGAAATCTCGATACTCCCAGGAACCCTCACTCCTGTCTGTCTGCCGTAAATCAGCCGTAAAAGCCCTACAGCTTGTCATTTTGTGAAGGAGTCTGAGTTCCTGCTTCTATGCACATGGCAACCCCTGTTTTTACATGTCTTTCTTCCTTGTCATTGGGCGAGCAGGATGATGAGTGAAGGGGACATGCAGACCCATCCCAGCCCACGAGCTGTGCGACCGGGGATGGGCTGCTGTGCAAAGAAGACAGCTGACCTCACAGAGCTGTGGCAGAGGTAAGAGCAGAGGCTCCGGCAGACATGGTGATGGTGGGCTCAGGGCCAGCCTGAGTGGGCCATGCATTCCCAGGGCCTAGCAAGCCCCTTCCGGGTTTGTGTGAAGGTCTAGAGGAGACTGGCAGGCACATGGGCAGATAGGTGGCAAGGTCTGCCCTCAGCCTGGGGGGCCCCGGGCAGCCGGGGCCTTGGACGGAACAAACAGGCTGCCTCCCTCTCCCAGAGCTGGGCTCACACTTCTGCTCTGGGGCATCAGGCTCCAGAGCTGCCCCCTGACCCAAGGCCTCCGGAACGTCCACCAACAGCCCGCTGGCCCTTGCACCTGTGGCCCCGGACTGAGATTGTACCGGCTTGTTACAGCTGTGTTCGGATGTCCCCCAAAGCTTCGTGCAGGTGAGGTGGGACTTTGTATTACAGAGGGGGCTGAATCTGGGATGTGTGATGCCGGGGTCAAGGGCGAGTGATTACTGAGCCTCCCCATGAGTGATTAGTCTGGCCCTGCCCTACTCCCAGTAGTCTGACAAAAGGGGCAGAGATGCTGTTAAACCCTCTTGTCACCTTTTCGCCTTGTGTGCCATGTTGTTTCTCCTCTGCAATGCCTGTTTGGCACCCAACCTTGGAGCCAGTTGACTGCGGACTGAAACTTCTAGGAACAGTGAGTCAAATAAGCCATTCATCCTTCTAACCATCCTTCCATCCATCCTTTTATTCTTCTATCCACCCATCCATTCATTCTTCCATCCTTCTATTCATCCATCCATCCTTCTACCCATCCTTCCATCCACCCATCCATCCTTCCATCTATCCATCCATCCTTCCATCCATCCATCCATCCTTCTATCCTTCATCCATTCATCCTTCCATCTATCCATCTTTCCATCCATCCATCCTTCCATCCATCCATCCTTCTATCCTTCATCCATTCATCCTTCCATCCATCTATCCATCTTTCCACCCATCCATCCTTCCATCCATCCATCCTTCTATCCATCCTTCCATCCATCCATCCATCCTTCTATCCATTCTTCCATCCATGCATCCAGCCATCCATCCATGCATCTACCCATCTATCCATCCATGCATCCATCCTTCTATCCACCCATGCATCCATCCATCCTTCCATCCTTCTGTCCACCCATGCATCCATCCATCCTTCCATCCTTCTATCCATCTAGCACAGGGGCAGCGGAGGCATGGGCTGCTCGTGCCTGTCTCTGCTCTCAACCGGCACCTGCCCTGATGCCTGGCTAGTTCTTAGGCTTGCTCTGCAGAAAACCACCACTTTGCAGGGCTCAGCCAGTGCCCTGCAGACTCTGGGCCCTCTGCCACCACACGCCAGATCCACCTAATACATCTCTCCAGGCAGACCAGCCGTGACCCATCTACTACTACCTCTCTCTGGAGAACTTGGCCTCGGACTAATGCCCCAAGACCCCGTGGGCGCACAGGGTGGGCAGCACTGAGCCCCTGACTCGGAGAGGTCCACTCCGTGCCCTGCTCCCGACTGTGGGGCCCCTTGGGCTGCTGAGCACTGCGCAGACTGTGTTCCCTCCACCACGAAGAGCAGCGCCAGTGGCAGGCAGAGGAGGTGCTCATTCTGGACTTTCTGCTCTGTCTCAGGACTATGGGGAAGAAACCACGGGCAGGGCATTGCGGCTCCACAGGGCAGGGCAACCTGTGCTGAGTGTGTGAGGCTCGGCCTTGGGGACACACACCCCCCGCAGCTGGCACTGGGAGGGCCCAGCATCAGCGGGGCTCTGTCCGCCCCCTAGGTGATCGATCTCATGATGAGACTGGCTTCGTCAGCTCTGTGTGCACAGGAGGCCTACCGAGGTCTGCGGGCTGCCCGTGCATCCACTGCGGCTGTGCCTTCTGTCCATGGAAGCTTCTATTCCACCCATTTCTTTCTCCTTCACAAATCCTGGTGACCTCCAGATGCTGCCGTTACATAAAATAATGTCCTTCACATTGAGGTTACCCATGCCGCACCGTCTGTCGTCGTCCAGGGTCCCAGCACTCGCGCTGCGCAGGCTTCTGCTGCCTCTTGGTTTGACAGGTCTCATTCATACAGGATACAAACTCCTTCCCAGGAAACCATGCGTCACTGCAGGGGGAGGAGCACACCGCCGAGCTCTGGTGATTCAGGCCCTGCCTGGACAGGGGACTCTGAGCCCATGTGGGCCTCTGCGGCTGTGCCCTGCCTATCATTTCTTGCCATCTGCACCTACTCTTAGGGCAAGGCCGCAGTCAGAAGGAGAGAAGGAGCCACGAAGCCTTTCATCAGACACAGAGCCGGAGGTGACGGTTTTGAGGGGCCTGCAGCCCTGCTCTCTGATGGTGGCTGCGTCCAGTGTTTCCGGTTGTTTTGCTTTTTGGAAGGCAGGCAAAGGTCAGTTTGGACAGACCCTGCTGTGCGTGAAGACTTCTGGGGCTGTGCCGACCACAGGTGTGGGCAAGGGCACCACCTGGACAGGAAGGATGCCTATGTGGCTTTCTCGGGCCCAGTGCCCAGCCCTGTGCTGGTGCTCAGTGTCTCCCGGGCAGGGGCAGACTCGGGACCGGGGAGAGGAGGAGGGAGGCAGACTCTACCCCCAGATCCAGGTTCAGAGCTGTCCACTGAAGGTCTTGCCCAGGCTGGGTAAGGAGCAGCTGTCTGGGCCATCAGCTGGGTGAAGGTCACAGGGCCCTTGGGGCTGGCACTGCGTGGCTCTGCCCACCAGGCACACTGCTGTCTGCGCACAGCTCCCTTAGAGACAGGACCTGGCTTCCTCCCAGGTTCTGAGGGCCACAGCCTGGCGGCCTGGACCCAGGCGACAGCGCATTGGTCCTCAGAGCCCTGAAGCCCAGGATGGATGGTTCCAGTGTGGCTGTGTTCGTGAAGGGCTAACAGTCTTTGCAGTCAGGCAAGAGGAGGCACACTCTGCCTTCAGCCTGGATCTTCGGAGCTCCTGCCTGCTGGACCTCATCAGTTCCTCTGTCCTGTAAGGCTCGAGGGCTCCTCTCTTTTTCTGGTCTGTGTGCTGCGAAGGAGCCCGGGCTCAGCAGGGAGCAGCCTCGGGCTGGATCTCTGTGGCAGTGGGGCGGGGCTCTTCCTGGTGGTGGGGGCTGCAGAGGCTGCTGCCGGGTGAGAAAGGAGGTGGAGTCTTCATTGTCATCCAAAGTATGTATTCATAAGATGTAAATAAATGATTCAAAAGATAAATAAACACAAGTGGGGTGAAAAAGACAAGCCTTATTAGGGGGAGCCCTAACAGCATACAGCTGGATGTTTTCCCAGTTCCTGTGCATGGGCACAGCCACTTGTGCCCCAGAGACACAGCAGGGACAGGTAAAGTGCTGGCAAACTCCTGGCAGGGGTGGCTGGTGGCAGTTGCCCTCAGTGCATGAGGACAGTCAGCGCTGCGGAGACAGGCATGGACGTGGAGGGCCAGGCCCCGGGCGGCCTGCAGGGAGGACCACAGCTCCGCTCTGAAACCCAGCCCGTGACCTGTGTCTCCTCACAAGAAACAGGGCAGCCAGCAGAGAGAGGTGTCTGCACTGCCCGATGCCCCCCACACGCAGTTCTGGTCAGGAGTAGAAACCAGGAGGAGAAACAGCCAAGACCAGGGAGGACCAGCATGGCCATGACTGGGGAACTAGCTGGTGCAGCGTGGAGGCTTCACACTAGGGCTCTCAGGTGTCAGACGCGGAGCCCTGCCAGGGAGATGCCACAGCCCAGGGAACTGAAAGTGGGCTTGGGTGTAGGGGACCTGCTTTAAGACTTCTGTAACCTTCCGTGGGCCGAGAGGTCTTCCGGATATAGGTCGGTAGAGGAGAGGGACTAAGAAAGGATCCCACAAAATGGGCTCCTGCCAACAGGCCTGAGCAGGGGACCAGCTCCTCCCGTCCCATTATAGCGAGAGAACATCACAAGCATCCAGAGTCCAGGTGTACAATCTCGATGGTTCATAAGAGCTTTGCCCAGCCTGTTTCTGGCCTGAAGACTCTGCCCTGGTGTCTGTGCAGGGATGCAACTCACAGATGCTGCAAACCACGGCAGCCAGAGGTGTGACCAGTCTCCATGATTTTGGTATTCTAACTTCTGTGATAGTCTAGAATTTTACAGAGTTTTACTAAATTCAAACTAGTCTCTTTGGAGATTTAGTTTTTTTTTTTTCTCACAAAAATGAAAGATAATAAAGTCTACTAAGGGAACCCTTGTTTTTTCTGCCTTGGCAAATAACAGCTGAATAGAAGACACAAAAAATACGGTAATGAAACAAAGCCAATTCCTTTATCAGGACAGACTGCAGAGCACAGGAGCCTCAGCAGAGGCCCAAGCCGAGCACCTCAGGCCAAGTCCACCAAGATGCCTGCTATGCGGAGCCCGAGGATGGCGTGCTGACAGTGTGCTGGATTCTGTTTCCAAAACCAAATCTTGGAACAGTGACTTCTCAGCGAGCACTCAAGGTGAAGCTGGAGAAGTGCTCTTCAGAACAGATCTCCATTTTACTGAGCGCCAGTAAGCGCCGCCTTGAGCTGCTGTGCCCATCAACAGGTGAGCTTACTGCCGGTGTGCCCAGTGCTCTGGATGCCAGCAAAGGGCTACAAGAACAAAACTGACCACATCACAACAGAGTGGCGCCCGCACACCCTCTGTCCACACAGTCCCCGTTGGGCCTTGGCACAGGACTAGCCAGGGCCGCTGGGCACTGTGTACTTCCACAGAGGGATGCTGTTCATACCACATGTCCTGCACTTTGTTGTTGGCTATAAAGCCAGACACAACATAACTATCAAACCCCTCATTTCCACACACTTAGAGAGCTTACATTTTAACCTTCAAAACTAACTCTCAAATAAAAAATTAAAGCAGGTTGGAGCATCTTTGTTAAGAATATGAAAGTGTTAGGAATATTTAATAAATTAGCAAAACCAAGTGATTGTCAGGATTTAAATTCACTAGCTGAATGCTGTCAAAATATCTGTGTAATCTAGGGTTGAATTGAAAAAATATTAATAAGCATAGACAATAATATATTTTTTTCCACTTAGGTCAGCATAATTTAGGAAGGGATCTTTTTTCTTTTTTTTTGAGACAGGGTCTCACTTTGTAGTTTATTCTGGCCCTGAGCTCACTATGTAGCCCAGGCAAGCCTCGAACTCAGCAATCCTCCTGCCTCTGCCTCCCGAGTGCTGGGATTATAGGCGTGAGCCACCACACCCAGCAAGATCTTTTTTCTTTTTAAATGATGGCCATTAAAACCAGGGCTTTTATGTAGCACGGCCCAAAGCCAAGACTGAAATACTGGGTCACAAAACCAGCATCTGAAATCGAAGCATATTTAATAATACTGCTATACTTAAAAATATTAATGCTAATGTTCTCATAAAGGTAAAGGGCTTTTTGTTAGTGAATTAACTTGAAAACAAACATATAATAAGTAAAGCTTTAGAGCCTTCTATGTTTTATGATATATTTGATGTAGTGCTAAACTATGTGTTTTGGAATAGGTAAGCTTAGTATGTCTCACTATGCTCCAAAGGTTTGAGGCTAAACAACTCTGTACAGACCGAAGGCGCGCAGGCCTGGACTGGCTTTTGGAGGCACCTGCTTCTCATCCACTCCTGATTTCTGGGCTGCCTCAGTCTTTGCCCTTAAAGCTAATCCGTGATGTCACTGTTTCCAAGAGCATGTGCAGCGCTGCCGGGAACATGCAGAACCATCCGCTGTGACTCTGTCCCTCTGTGGGGCCCTCACAGAGGAAGGAGCAGTGAGCAGCTTGCCTCTCCATTCTGCAGCTCAGGCTCTGCCCTCATGCACACCTCTGCATCCCTTTCCTCTGGGGCCTGGGGCTTTGGGGGCTGGCCTCGGTGCCCTGCCCGCCTGGCATGACAGTTAGAAAGCTGAAGCGTGGTCTCCCTGTGCTTCCTGCTGACCAGGGACCTGGGTTCAGGTCTGGCGGTATGCGTAGAGCTCAGGCAGAAGCCCCTGGTGTCATAGTTTGTACTGTGATGTTGCCCTAAAATCTCACGCTATTATTGCATTCAGGGATTTTGGAAGGCTATAGGACTGTGGGGCCCACAGCAGAACAGCTGCAGGAGCTGGATCTTGGAAGAGCAGGCTACTGGGTCGTGACCTGGAAGATACCTCCCTATGGACTCCGTGCCTCTTCCTGTCCCCCGTGTGGTAAGCAGCTCTCCTCCTCAGGCCCCTCCGACACGACGTCCTGTCACAGAACCCAATGACCATGGACGGAAACTTCTGTAAACTGAGCCAGGACAAATCTCTCCTCCTTTGGTTGTGGTGTCAGGTGTCTGTGTCCACGACGGGAAGGCGACTGTGAGGCTGGACGAGCAAAGTCAGCGGATTTCCCGCCATATCCTTAAGTGCCAGCACCTCACAGTCAGCTCTGAGAACTCCCCTCTCCCTCCGCACGCAGCCTCCACCCTGTCAAAGACCCAGCTGTGCCCCTCTGGGGAAGACTCTGTGGTAGAAAGTTCAGCTGCAGCCCTTGGAGTCTCGTCTTACTGAGTTCCCAGGAGGGGCCTGTGTGACGGAGCTCCGGGGAGGCTCGCAGCGGCGGCAGCCCTGGAGGAGCTCTGGAAGCCACCGAATGCATGAAGAAGGGACACGTGCGGAGGAAAGACAAGACTGCAGCCTCCATTCCCAAGCTGCGCGCGGCTCCGGGCACGACGTCAGGCGCACGGCACAGAGCTCAGGCTCTGAGGCCAGACAACCCCTGGCCAGCGCCTGACCCTGGCCGTGCTGCTCCCCTGGGCCCAGTGCCCAATCTCGAGACAGGAGTGTGGGAAGGTGGGTGAGAAGAGGCTTCTGCCCTTGGCCAGCTGGAAAGGTGCCAAAAAACAGTGGTATCAAACTGATTCTGCGGCCTGGGGATCAAACCTTGCACACTCTACGTGTGCTCTGCCCTTGAGCTACGCCTCAGCCTGTTTTTAAAGTAATATGCATTCCAGGTTTGGCACACACCTCAGAGCCCTGTGCTGATGCATCAGGACCTGAATCCCTGGTACCCCACATCTCTGCCCAGACAGTCACACTCCCGCTTTCCACAGCCCCGAGACAGGTCAGGACAGGAAGAAGAGCTCAAGGAAGCCTGTGTCCGGCCCAGCAGGAGACCCCACGTGTGCCGGCTGTGCAGGCAACTTCGGGCTGTGGCAGAGCTGCCTGTGTTGAACCAGGGGACTCCAGAGTGTGCTGGGCAAACTCTTGGGCAGAGATCCTAAGATGCCTCAAGGTCTTATGCAGAGATCATGTGAGGCAGTTAAACGGTGCCCAGCTGGGGCCAAGGAGTCTCGCTGGGGGGGGTGTTCCTGGATTTCGGTACCAAGCCCACTGCTGTCCCTTCCTTGATCACCCTGATCTTCCAGAGCCAACCCTTGTGCCCTGCCTGTGTCATCTGCGACTATGCCAGAGAAGGCAGAGGTCACCCAGGTTCAGTGCCATAGGGATACAAAGGTGAGAGATGTGGGGAAGCGAGCGGGGCTGGCTAGGGGGCCAGGCCTGGGGCTGGCCAAGAACCAGGGCCTTTGTCTCACGGAGAAAGTGGGGCTGGGAGCCAGAAAGTGACTCATTCAAGTCTGCTGTCAAAGTGCACAGAGGTACCTGGTCCCAAGAGCCGAGAGTCCTCCTCCCCTCTCCATGAAAATGCTTCCCAGGGAGTCTGCTTACCCAGCCTCGCACTCAGTGCAGACAGCCCACTGGGAAGGGGCCCAGACCCCTGACAGCATGCAGGGGAGTCGTCCAAACACGGAGCTTCCCAAAGGTGTTTTTACTTTGTGTTTCCAGTGTAATTGGAAATCTAATTAAACATTGAATTAATGGGATTTATGTGCAAAAAGGAGGCTGGTACTTGCGTACAAGGCAGGCAGAGTGCTTTGCAACAACCTGATGGAAACATGAAATTCACCTTCTCTGAGGTGTGGATGAGCAGAGGGAGACGGCATGGAAGAGGCCTGGGAGCGTGAGCTCAGTGCTGTCAGGAGCTGTCACATCCTCACTGAGGACCACGTGGGCAGCTGGGCTGGGCAGCACGCCCTCCTCTGGATGCGCAGAGCCTGGGGCGCCTGTCAGATTCTCTGTCACTGACTACCTGCCGGCCCAGCGTGGCACGCCACGAATACATTCTCTGCCTATTGGAGGCCTTAGGACTGACTCTTCCTGGCCCACGGTTTTAAAATTAGCTCTTTAATTTGGCCTTTTGTCTTCAACTTTCCAATCAACTTGGAGTGGATTTCTTGGTTGCGTGAGGGAGGCTCTGTTTTACCCTCCTCCCACATGGACAGTCTGGCAGGTCAGCACATTTGAAGGAAATTCAGTTCTTTCTGCGATCATGGGTGATCCTGCCTCGTCACGGTCAGACCCTCTGGCCGTTTCTTCTCCCGCTCTGATTCCCATGCTGATTCCTTGGCACACCCTGAGCACATGCTCTGTGCAAGCATGCCAGAGTTTTCGTGGTCAGTGCATGTATGACACTGAGACACGGTGAACCTTCTTCCCACGTCGGTTTTGTGACCACACAGCATTTCTGCCTTGCTCTACTCACATGCTCAGTGACACCGGTGGGTTTTTCTAGTGTTAAATCACCCCTCGTCTGTTCCGGAAGACGCTCAACATGGCTCACGTGCATTATTGATTTTCCACATGGCTGCATTTGGTCTGCTAATATTTTGCTTCAGATTTTCACATCCATATTCTTGAGTGACACTGGCCTGTACTTTTCCTTTCTGGGAAACTCTCCTTGTCTAATTCTGGTATCAAGGTTCTCTGGCCTCCACTGAACAAGGAAAAGTGTCCTCCTTTGCTATTTTCTGGAAAGTTTAAGCTCACAAATATCTTTTGACAAAAAAATTGATAGAACTTATTTCTTCTCACCCACTAAAGTGCTTTGCTTTTTAGGAGAAGGTTTAATGACTACAAAATAACTTAAACATTATATATTTTCTTAAAACAGTTTTGTTAAGGTTATACATTTCTAGAAACTTGTCCATTTGAAGCAAGCTTTCAAAGTTCGTGATACAATGCTGGCTGTAGCTTTCAATTACCTTCTACAATTGTGGCTCGTCCGCTGGGAGGAAGGCTCCGAGAACTCAGAGGCACCTGTCTTGCTCTGTACCTGGAAGCAGAAGGAACGCCAGCTCAGGTGCTGAGTGAGCAATTCAGTGGACCTGCATGTGTGTGCCACGTGTCTTCCTGAGCTCGTGCTGTCTTGATGAGTACCGTCATAGCTCTGTCAATTTTATCAGTCTCCTTCTAAAAACTAGCTTGTGCCTTTATTGAGTGATTTGTAACACAGTTTCTGCTCTTTTCTTCATTATGTTTTGCCTCTTACTTCCTTTGTATTTATTTTAATGCTCTGTATATATCAGCCTAAATTGCAAATTTGGTATATTAATTTTAAGCCCTTTTTCTTTAAAATACAAACATTAAAGGTTATAATTTCCCTACACATTTATTCATTACACTAATTTTGACATACATTATTTTTATTTTCATTTAGTCTCTAAGTAGTTTTCAGTTTCAATTATGACTTCTGTTAAGAACCATGCAGAATTTAGAAATGCATTCTCAATTTTAACCAAATAGATGCCTTTCATCTTATTGTTATAGCCTTCTAATTTAATTGTACACTGTGAAGAGAGCTATGGTATAATGTGGTATTTTAAAAAAAATGAATTGAGATCTGTTTTGTAGTCTAGTACATGGTTACGTTTTTATAAACTAGGCATGAGACGGAGATATGTTTCCAACTGTTTAAGGTCTTTCTTTGTTCAATAAACCAAGTAAGTTAAGTTCCAGTCTTCTATATTCTTGGTACTTTTTGACTTCTGGTCTTTGAGTACTTGAAGAGGGTATATTAAGGGTTCTGTCACGATGGAAGGCATGTCTGTTTCCCTAGAGCTCTAATCTCCGTAGACACGGAAGGGCGCAGGTGCTACAGCATGAACTGTGCAGATGATGAGAATTCTTCTTTGCAGTTGTGACCGCCCTTCTCCCTGCTGACATCAGGATCATCGTCCTAGTTTTCTAGCACTGTGTACTAGAAATATTTTCTCTTCAAATTGAAAATGTTCCATTACCCAAGGTACTTTATATTTACTTGGTTTTCTTGCTTTTAACTTCTCCCATTTTCTCATGTATTTTCCTCTTTGCATTCTGCTTTATGTTTAAGGATACAGAAGCCGGAGACAAGGGCTCCCCGCCTTTCTGCTAATCCCACCCTTCCTTCTGGCTGTGGGGCTTGCAGACCAAGGGCAAATACGTGCTGCAGCCAGCTGCCGCCTGCTCCCTCTTCTGGATTTACTGTCTGCTGCTGTTTTCAGCCTCTGCTTTCTTTATTTACTTTGGATAGATCGATTATGCTTTTAAACATTGCAAAAAATAAAAGGTATTTGTTCAGTACTTTCCTGTGTCCTTTACAGGGCCAGTTTTCTGTCCCCTCTCCAAGCTGCTCGGTCCACAGTGCTTACAGGAGGAGTACAGGCGCTGGTTTCCTGGCAGGTCTGTGACATGTGCGAGGACTGCACTGATGCGGGAAGAAAGGACGAGGTGAACATTTTTGTTTTGGACACTGTGCTATTCACGAGCAACTTCAAGTGCAGCAGAAAAACATCTTTCTCTTTGGCTCTATGATTTCTCTCCTGGGAAAGGCAAAAAATCTGGCAAGATGGAGAGCTGTTCATGGATAGCTATTCATCACGACAGTCTGTCTTCGCGACCAGGCGAGAGGAGCTCAGGTTTGGGATGCAACAGCTAGACGGAGTGTCATTATGTAACCAGCGGAGAAGATGTTTGTCAACACTAGGTGGGTGGCCCAAAAAGTGCTTATGAATCAAAACGAATGAAAAGCAGAAGCAAATTCACTGTGCATCACTATGAGACAAAGAACCTATCCAGGCCCGTGGCACAGACTAGAAGCCGACGGAAATGCACCAAGGCTGCCCCACATCTGGGAGGCAGACACCTGTTTAAGGAAGGCAGCTCTCTCGACACCCCACCCACGCCTCCTGCCACAACAGGAAAAGTCAAGGTGACTGGCCTTGGACGAGACGGCGCTGGGGCCGTGCGCACCTATGCTCCTGTGGTTTGGGAACCGTGACTCTGGGTGCAGGAAGCCGAGCCCCAGCTGTAAGCTATGGAGCTCTCGAGACAGTGGGAGCTCAGCGATGGTGACACAGGCACCCTGTGCTTCTGTCCAGCCCAGGGGACCATGGAGGACAGCCGAACTGCCCCGGCCAGCAGCCAGCCAACTCAAGCTGACCTCGCATGCTCAGTGAGGCCGGGGAAAGCCAGAGCCCCCAGCCAAGCATGGACGCATCACTCCGTGGACGGCTGGCCACGGTCCCTTCTCCAGGAGGGAGGCTGGTGTTCACGCTGGCCACTGTCTTCACCCTCACCACCTCTCACAGCACCTATTGCACGTTTCTATACCTCTTTCCGCACACATTTCCCCTCCTCTAAGCTGTGATTGCAAGTAGAGCTTATTCAAGTCCATCTGCCGGTACCGGGCTCTGACAATGCTCTTGCCTGAATGAATGAAGGGTCTGGGAAGCAGGAGACAGAAGAGCCCTGTGAGCGGCCCTACACAAGGGCTTTTCCAGAGAGCTGAAACAGGGCACAAAGCAACCACCAGCCAGCCAAGGAGAAAGCACAGGAGCTCTGGGGCTCCACACCCTGCTCCCTCTCTGCATGGCACACAGCCTGTCTGGCCCTACCTTCAGGTCAGACACGTCTCTGTAGCACTGCTCGGAGCGGGTGTGGTCAGAGAGCTGCACGTTCCAGAAGCAGGGCAGCTGGTGCACCAGGAAGGGGTTCTGCTTGATGACGGCATTGAAGATATCCTGGGGAGGAAGGGGTCATAGCTGAGCCTACGTCCTGGTTCCACCCCGGGCATCGGGTGGGCACTGGGACCCGGGCACAGCACCGCTGGTGTGTGAGCATCTGTAGGACTCAGAGATCATGCTGCTCCTGTCCTGCTGGCTCCCAAGGCAGCGTGCAGTGGGTTGCCGCAGCATTTTTCCCGTGGTGCTGGTACCCTGACAGATGGACTGCCCTCTCCCTCCCACCCGGGAGCCCTGCGATTCTGAGGGGAGACTGCAGTGACGAGTGGCAGAACTCCCCAGGGCTGAGGCAAAGGGAAGCCCTCCCAGGCTCCAGTGGGCAGAGCCCACGCCGGCGTGCAGCCTGCCTGAGATGGGCTCGGCCTTGTCCAGGGCCCACCCCAGGCTCTGCTCCGTGCTCCTCGCAGGCCACAGTGACAGGCCAGCCGGGGTGGGAGGGGGTGACCACACTGTCTTCCCTGGACACAGTTGTACAGAAGCTGGCTTTGGGGTGTCAGGGACTGATGGACGTAGCCTGGGAGGCTGGCAGGTGATCTCACGTGCTGTTTTCTATAACTCATCCCTTAAGTACCACTCTGTTGTTCAGAAGTCAAATCCTGGCTGCTTAGAAAACATTGAATAAAGATGCTTCAAAGATAGTAAGATGGGCCAGGGATGCGGCCCGGCAGCAGTGTGCCTGCCTGGGAAGTGACGGGTCCGGATCGCCATCTGGGAAAACAAACACAAAAGCCCTGCAGGGTCTCACTTCCTCTGTGCTGGACACTTGCCAGGAACTCGGTGGACTGTGCAGTGAGTGTTCGACAGAGATGTGGACAGTCAGGTTCGGGGAGAAGGAAGGGGTGAGATGCAGGACCCTCAGGGGACCGTCTTCCTGCCTCATGGCGGCCACCGAGGCCACAGCTGATCAGTACTGAAGACAGGTGGCAGGCACCGCCTCTGCTGCTGACATGGGAAACCCTCGTTTCTGTGCACGCTCCAGCCTGGCACGTGGGGGTCTTTCTCGGACTGCCTGGGTGACGGGGTCCCTCGAGCCTGAGGTCCCCAGGGCAGGACCAAGCCCTTTATTTCCCTGTCGCCCCATTTCTGAGCAGGCCTGACACCCACGGCACTGGGGGCCGAAGGCAGGTCGGGTGAGTGAGCGAAGCCGAAGATGAACTAACGAAGGAGTGACTGTCCACCCAGGAAACGCATGAAGCTGCCTACACACTCGGAGGTCTGGGTCCTGCCTGTCTCCAAAGGCCATGTGTAAAGGCAAAGTCCAGGTCCTCCTGCTGGGTCCCTGGGGCTCCCTGTCCTTTCCCCTCCTATTGTCTGCCCCCAGGTACCAGGGCAGGAGTTCTGCGTCTCCATATACACGCCCTTGCCGAGGCTGATCAGCAATGGGGTCTGGGACCCTGGAGGCTGTGACCACATCCCTGCGGAGGCGTGCTGGCCGCGCTGGGACCTGCTGCGGTGGTGGCGTGCCGCGAGCTGCTGGACACGGTACTCACCTGGTCTGCTAGGGATGTGGACAGCATGCCCATGAGCTCCCTCTCGGCCGTCAGCCTCCACATCTGCTCCCACTTCATCTTGCGAAGCTTGTCCAGCAGCAGCAGGATCACCCCTGGGCAACGTGGGAAGGAAGGAGAGGGCACCGTGAGAGTGAGAACCAGGCCCTGCACACAGGGCACCCTCCCAAACGGGGGCCACTCGGGGCTTGGCTGCCACCCCAGCCAGCCACGGGGCACACGCTTACCCAGAGTGCAGGCCCCACAGCTTTCTTGGGGTCACACCCGGCCCCTAGGCTCTGGGACAAGCGGTGCACAGCTCAGCAGCTGGGAAGGTCTAACACCGGCGCCAGACCCGCTGAGTCCACAAGAAACTAATGACAAGCAGGTTCCCGCTCCTCTGCCCTTCCAGGGCTCGTGCTCAGGGGGAGGTGGGGTGGGAAGGAAGGGGCCCTTCTGTGTGCTGATGACATGAACAGTGGGATATGCTGCTCGGGCCAAAGAACGAGTTAATGTGTGAAAAGGAAAGTACGGCTGGGCTTGGAAGCAACTGTGGGCAGGCTTGGAGTGCCAGGGCTGGAGAGTCCCGTGGCCATGGGGGTGCCGCTGCCACCCACAGGCCCGGTTGGTTTCCTAGGCCATTGGCTCAGCAGAGCGGGCCCAGGGACCGCAGAGGAGAAAATCGACCTTGTTGGTCCCCAGTTCCTGCGTAGCTAAGACTGAGAGGGGGAGAGAGTCCCGGCCAGACACCAGGGCTGCCAGCCTCTCCCCGCTCTCTGAGGTGCACCCAGAAGGCACGCTCTGAACCTCAGGAAGGGATTCAGTCAGACCGGCTGGAAACGAACACTGTACAGCCTGGGGCCCAGGGTGGCAGAGCTGAGGCCGACTGCACGCACCGCAGGCTCCTTGTGCTGCTGCCTCCGGGTTTTGCCCCTACTGTTTTCCTTGAGCTCCTGAGGTCCGCGGGGCTCATCCAGGTCCTGTCCATTGCTTTGTTCAAAAGCAGTCAGAGCCAAACTTAGATCTGACTGACTCCAGTCTCCCTTCCTCTACCCCACAGAGACCAAGGTCACTTTGGAGCCCTGGCTCTGTGGCCTACACAGCTCAGGAAGCTGTGACGCCCCCTTGTGGTGAAGGCCAAGCAACGTGATGGACAGTGTTTGCCAATTCCCACCGTGCACACATTCCCATCCTGAGTAATGCCCGGCAAGCGGTGTCATGCCATCAGACACGCTGTGGGATGAAGCAGAGACAGCTGGTCCTTGTGAGCTGCAAAGAGGAGCTCCTGCACACGACTGAAGAGGCTCCCCACATACAGGGCAGCTGCAGAAATGGGACAGCTCACCACACACGTGAGGGAGGAGAGGGGAAGCACGGAAGTGCTCACAAAGTGTAAAGCCAGAGAGCGTAGTGGTGTAAGTCACCAAGGCTGAGTCATACAATAGACTCTAGTCCAGTGTAAGCCCTACCTGTTCCAATCTGAGATGTGGTCAAAATCTACATTTAAATTTTTAAAAAATTTACAGTATAAGACATGTTGCCATCAGTCCCCTTTTCTTTGAACACACTTATCCCATAATCTTTGTCATTTTCTGAAGAAGTTCTTCAAGTCTTCTTTCAAGAGTATCTTTGTGAGGCGTGAAGAAAAATACAGGGAGTGCTGCTTTGAAGCACCATCTAAGAGGCAGGTTCACAAAAACATGACGGCGTGTCCGCACGCACCCCACTCACAGGATCCAGCACCAGGCTCTTCCCCAGGAAGAGCACCTCTGGCTCCTCTCCAAGGTCAAGATCACCACAGAGAATAAAGAGGCCTCCAGAGCTGCTGCAGGAGCTGGCAAGGATGGGGTGAGGGGGGGCCCAAGGGGAGCACGGTCACGTGTCCCTTGCTGTAGTAATTTAGGAAAATGTACACATCCACCCGGTGTTGTCATACCGCATGCAGGAAAAGCACGGGAGAGCCTCCATGCACTGGAAGGCAGAGCCAGGCCCATGGTAGCGCTCTGACTCTGGGGACCCTGCCAGAACATGGCTTGGCACTGCGCGGAGCCCCCACACGTCCCGGGGCAGGAGTTGCAGGCAGGAAGCTCTCAGATGCCCACAGAGAAAAGTGCAGAAAATGGTGTAATAACATCCCTTCATGAGAAATTTGCTGGTTACCACCCAAGAAACCAAATGAAAACACCAGGCGGCCTGGTGCCGGAAGGCGCCCATGTGGGTGTGACCTGCATTCTGCCTTGTGCAGGTTGGGTGCGGTAGGCTGGTGTTTCCGGCCTGCGTTTCCTACTCAAGCTCCCTTTCCACCTACTTTAGGTCTTTAAGATTCAGCCCTTACTATTTCAGTCTGGAGCTTATTCATGGAGATGACTTCATTGCTTTGCAGACTGGCCATGATTTCTTGATGTTTTCCCTGTCAAAGGACATTTGATCATTTTCTATGCTTGTGCTGCTAGGAATGATGCAGAAATCACCATCTTGATTCCGATGCTGGTCCCAGGGGCGCTGGTCCCATGGGCACAGACCCCACGATGACTCGGTCTCTTCCCTCACAGCCATGCCCTTGCTGAGACATGCAGGCTCTAGACCTACAGTTACTGCGCACCTACTATGTGCTAGCTAAGGCAAGTCTACAAGAAAGAGACTTGTTTTTCTTGCTTAGCACCCCCAATCGGAGGGGTCTTATTAAAGATATTTACCACAGGAGGAACGTTCAGTCTGTGCCAGGCCTTTCCACAGAGACACAAAGATGACAAGTCTGTGGGGGAAGCTGGAATGGAGCTCGGATGGGGTCAGGACTGAGATCATCCAGGCAGGATCCCGTCAGATGGATGGTGTAGGGATACCCGGGGAGGTGGCATGGCGAGACGGTGCCCACAGGGGCCTCTGTGCCAGGCTGGTGCACGGGAACAGAGAGCCCACATCCGGGCAAAGCAGAGTTTCAGCATCTCCATTTCCTACCTTCAGGGGACACCATTGGGCGCACAGGGTGGCTCGTGGCCAGAAGGGCTGATCAATTTCTGGCTGCCCTTGGTCCTACCCAGCGTCCATGGCAGAGGTGGCCACATGCAGGGCCCCTGGTGGCAGGGAAGCCCCGTGGGGACTCCTGGGTGCTAGAGAAGGGCTTCAAGCAAGAAGGAGACGGAAGCTCCCCCAGGGCCACACTCCCAGCAGTCTGAGCCAGGACTCCTGGCCCTCTACACCCTGCTCTAGGCCTGATCATCCAGCATGAGGCACCTGCTGGCCTTCAGCCACAGTGCCATATCCCTGAGTGACTCCCCAGCTTAATTCATGGGGTTCACGGGGTTCATGGGGATTGGCAGGAGCCAGACACAGGTGAGGCTCGGAGCCAAGAAGCAAGGGTGGGAAGTGAGAAGACGTGGAGACTGGCCAGAGGCAGGTGGACAAAGAGCGACACAGGGGGACAGGAGTGGCCTGGCTGGAGGGCGGCAGAAAGGGAGGGCTTCCTGAGGTCCACGGTGTCTGCCCAAGCCAAAGAGGACAGGACCCTCGAGGGCAGATGGCCGCGGGAGGTCAAGTGGAGTGGGTTTGCGGGGGGAGGGGTGCTGGCGAGCATCTCTGGGCAGGTGGTGTTTCCCGCAGGAAAGGAGATTCCAGAGAGGCTGCCTGGAGCCGTCTAACATGGGGGAAACATCGTCTGTGCCTGTAAACCTATGGTTAGCCATGGCTGTTCACAAAGTCAGCACCTCACACCCCAGGCCAAGCAGCAGAGGAATCCCAGGAACGTGGGCGACAACGTCCGCGAGGGAAGCCGAATGTAACAAAATACTGCAGGGACTTGCAGTGCCTGAGAAGTCACAGGCTCTGGCTGGAGCTGCCTGTCACACAGCCGAAGTCTTGTGTTACCTCGGGGTGATTTGGGGTACTGGAAAGGTGTGTTTTCAAAAGCAGGTCGGATCACCTTGTAGTGCCCTCATGCTGAGCTAGCTACGATGGCCGCTGGTAACTCTTCTGCGCCCAGCAGTGCACAATGCAGCCATGGTCCGCAGGTCACTGGAAGCTCTCTGTGTCCCCTCCTGGGTGTAGGATGCACAAGGGCCCTGAAATTTCCTCATCTGCATGACTGGGCGGACCCGGGAGCCACAGGGCAGCTGAGAGACAACCACAGAGAGAAGCAGAAGTGACCCCGAAGGACAGGGTGCCCAGCACACTGCAAGTCCTATGTGTCAGCTGCATCCTTAAGTGGCAGTTTGAGCTGTGATGTAGGGTCCCACTGAAGGGAGCCGAGAGAGACCTGCCTCCCTCTTGAGGCGATGGGTCTGGGTGCTAGGAGAATGGCACTTCTTGTCTTCAGGAGAAATATCTCTCCTATGTGCCAGGCAGATGCCCTACTAAATGGCTATCTGAGGGTTGGCAATATGAAGTGGAACCATCCATCTCTTGTTTTGGTGCCTGATGCCCACTAGAATTAGGACCCACTCTGAGCGTGGGCACACCGAAGGACAAGGCTTCTTAGCTCTGCTCAAAATAGCAAGACGGATTCAGCTGAAGTCAGGTTTTTTCAACTGAAAAAATCCAGATTTGGCTTTCTCACACATGCCCCAGGTCAGAGACTGGCACCCTGCTTCTTTGCTGGCAGAGGAAAGCAATGCCAGAGCCACTCTGCCCTGCTTGGCACTCGCTGCTGTGTGGTGTGCCGGGTCCACGTCTGCCACCAGCTCAGACTGTCTCCAGTGTGACAGGACCCCTCGGGCAGTGGGCAGGACAGGCGGGGCTGGCAGGTCCTCCTGCAGCTGCCGTGCTCGGAGCACAGGGACCAACACCAAATGAATATCTGAATGATAAATTCAAAGCAAAGGCTTCTCCTGTGAACATCTGGGCTGGGCACCTGTTCCATCTGTGATCAGAGGACAGCGTCCCCCTCCCTCCCTGGTGTGCAGGGAGCTTGGCTACAGACGGGCCAGGCAGGACAAGGTCTATGCAGCAAGGGGAGGAGGAGGAGGGCCCTTGCGATTTTTTTTTTGTATGATCCAGATGTTGAGTTTTGCCTGTGGGGCTGTGAAAGGTACAATAAATTAAACATGGTGACAATGATGACAGTGTCCAGTACTGGTGACCAGGGAGTTTAACACGTGACCACTGATGCGTGGGACAAATGTGCAGACAGATGAATTATTCCTATTTATATACCAAGAAACCACACTTTGTGCATGGCTAGGAAGGGGCAAAGGCAAACACACTTTTTTTTTTGTGATCTTCCAAGCACGCTCTGTGTGTGTGTGTGTGTGCGTCTGTGTCTGTGAGCATACCACACTTGGTGTGCAGAGCACCTGCTGGTCAGCAGCCTAAAGTCCACATGGGCGTTGGCTGTTAGAGGCACTGTGGTCCCACCAGGAGGACTGGGCAAGCACAGGCTGTGGCCAGACACCCGTGGCCTTGGGGGTACTGATGGCAGGGGCGGAGCCAGGCCTGCCCGGGTATGGTCAGGGTGAGCAGGGTGACCGTGGGTGCCAGGCCGTGCCCGGAAGATCTAAGACAGTGCTGAAGTCAGGGCCGATACAAGCTCTCCTGTGCACACTGGCATCTGCTCCATTGCACCTCTGCCAGACAGACTCCCTCGGAAGGGGAGGTCGGGTCTGCGTGGCTGGAGGTGCAGGGTGATATCTCTGCGGCTAGCCCTCTCGCTCCCGCCCTCCCTCTCCTCTGCAGCCTGCCAGTGTGCTGGAGGCCAGGGTGGCTTGGTGCGCACTTGATTCTGGGGACACAAGGCCCAGAGTTGTAGGATGCCCACGGCAGGCTTGGAGCAGGCCTGGGCGACCCCCTCCTCAAGTGTCCAGGACTTCTGCAGAGTGGTACATCGGGGTGGGTGGTGTGCAGGGCATCTCCACACGCTCCGCTCTCGGCTCTGGCCACCTCCCCTGACCTTAGCAGGATGGGGGGACTCCTTCCAAGTCCTCCCGGCTCTGCCTCCTTCTCCTGAGCTTCCCCGAGGGGTCCTCAGTCCGGGACTCCTGCGGCTTTGCTGGCGTGGACTCTAGAAGCCTCAGTGGGCTCTGAGGGGTGCTCTGCCCTTCTGAGACCTCTCCTCCTGGCGAGCTTGGGAAAATGACCCTCGATGACCCTGCCATCCCTTCTGCTTTGAAGCACCAGCCTTCTCCTTTCAGGTAGGACCCAATGAGAAGGTGAATTTAATAAAAGCCACTTAATTTAGACAACCTGCTGAGAGTACCCAGGAGTCACTTTTGATCATGGAAATTGGAAGATTCCATAATCTTGCTTTGGAAATTTTTCTTTCCTAAAAGCTCTTTTACCAGAGAGAGGAAGTGGGAATCCTTCCACCGGAAACCTCCCCCTGAGCGAGTGGAGGGGCAGGGAAAGGGCCCCTGCCATCCTCCAGCCACCTGCCGCTTGGTGCTGGCTGAGTGACCCCTACATGCCAGGCACTGGGAGCAGAGATCAGGCTCTCAAGCTTGCAGGGGCTCTGGGCACTCAGGCAGGGCGGGTGTCCTGCAGCCGAACGGTCTCACCAGGGCATGGCAGGTGCCCTGTGTGGTGGCCCTTCACGGGACACAGGCGATGCCGACCTCTCCATCGCACCAGAGCGAATTCCAGCAGCCGAGGCTGTGACGGGGCTAAGGGTGCTGTGCGGCAGCAGCTGTGCTCTGTGAAGATCTGGAGGACTCTGTCTTTTTTCTTTCATCTTTAAGCTCCTTATTTAAGAATAAAGTATATAGCGTGGTAAATTTTCATGGCTTGCATTCACCCTGGTCACTGAAACTTAGACCGAGAACTAAAGCAGCGCCAAGAGCCCAGAACTGCCCTCTGCTCACACCCACCACCCACCGCCCACCACCCTGCCCACATCACAGATTCATTCACTTCTGAACGGTGCATAAGTTGAACCCAGTGGTACGGGCCCTTTCATAGTTGGTTTTCAGGGCTCACCCTTAAGTTCATGAAATCCACCTGATTTATTGTAGTCAGTTTGCTTATATTAATGCCAGATGACGACTGGATATGGTGGCAGCTTATTCTGCTCATTCATGCTATTGTATCATATTGCAACCTTCGAGTCGCTTCCTGTTTTGGGCAGTGTGAACATTCTCCGGTGTGCCCTGTGGTGCCATGTGTGTGCCTGCCAGACTCACACTGGGGAGAGGTGTGCACATGATCGGCTGGAGCTCACGTTCCTATTATCTCCACTCACTGTGGGTGAGACTTCCTAGCACTCTGGATTCCCACTCACCACTGCACTGGCTGGCTGTTTTCAGTTCAGACCTGTGGGCAAAGGTTTAGATCTTGTGTTTGGGGGCATACCCTAGATTTTAATGTGTACTTTTAAATGACTAATGAAGCTCATATTTTTCACTTGTGCACTGTCTGCTTGGGAGTCCACTTTTAGGAATTGTCTGTTCAAGTGTCTTGCTCACTTTTTTTTTTTTTGAGACAGGCTCTTGCTCTATAGCTCAGGCTGGCCCTGAGCTCACTATGTAGCCCAGGCAAGCCTCGAAGTCAGCAATCCTCCTGTCTCTGCCTCCCGAATGCTGGAATTATAGGTTTGGGCCACCAAACCCAGCATTTGAGGTATGTGGTACTGATTGCTGGCAGGCATAAGTCACCACCCCGGTATTATTATATGTGGTTACTGGGGATCAACCAGGGACCTTGTGCTTGCTAGGCAGGCATTGGAACCAGTGAACTGAATCTCCAGCCCGTCTTGCTCATTTCTGCATTGAGCTACTTGTCTTTCCCTTACTGGTCCCCAGGTCTTCATCTAGCTCTCTGCTCACTCTGAAAGCTTCATGGAGCTGATGCCTCTCGGCTCTGTGTGCCCAGTGATGCCAGCAGAGGCATGTTCACAGGTGCTTCTGGGTAAGAAGTGAAGATTATACACTTTACTGGTTTTCTCTGGAATCACGGAACAGGAAGCTAGAGTCACACTATCAAATCCATGTCCCATCCCAGCTCCATTTCTGTTTCCATGGCAGCTGAGGCTCAGAAAGGCTCAAAGTAAAAGCAAAACCAAATAAAAAAGGTCAAAGATTTCCCTCCTGGTTACCACACTCCTTCTACACTGCCCCATTTTCCTCCAGGCCTACTTTTCCCCCAGCAATCTGTTTAAATTCACCTCAGTTTTTCTTGGTTCTCTTTTATTCACTCAATAAATGCAAGGCAAAACCCAGGTCAGCCCTGCAGACCTGAGTAGATTCTGCAAAGGGTTCCTTCAACCAGGAAGGGCCTTGTGAACACAAAGTGCAGGAAAAGCACTCGGTGGATCAGACCATGGCCACGGGCCACTTACTTCAACACCTTTCACATTTGCACAGATTTCAAGCCATTGCTAGATCACAGAAGGCCAGGAATGCTGGAGAGCAAGGGTTACAGGTACTGCAGCAGAAGTGCTCAGTGGCTGCCTCCTTCTACCCAGAGAATCCCCAGAGGTTGAGTTTGCCACAGGACTTGACTTGAGGCCACACAGCATCTCTTCGCCAGTCTGTCAGAGACAGGCAAGTGGGTCTTCAGTAACCGCCTCCCCACCATGGCCCTGGCATGTCTTGTCTCCCACCTGCTGGGAGCACAGAGAACAACAGATACACAGGACAACAGGTTTCAGTTGCCTCTGCAGCAAAGGAGCACAGATGCCAGGGAGGTGGGTGGAGACCTAGAGGGCCCCTGGAGTCCTAGCAAGGAGTGGGGTGTCTGAGCCCCATGGGCTCTATGCCAGCTACTAAGAATGTCTGTGGCTCTTTGAAAAGCAGTCAGATCCATGGGCCCTGGGCAGGCCTGCCTCTCTCTGGTCTGGCCAGATGCCTGCCCCCACACAGTGTTTCATCTGCCCACAAGTGGGGTGAGGAGTGTGGATGGCTGGGTGCCCTTGACCACTGGAACAAAGAACAGGCTGCTGAGTGGACAGGGATTGTCTCCAGTGCCAGACGTGCACGTATGACCCAGACGGAAGGGTGGGGCCGCACGTGCTTTCTCCTGCATCTGGTCCCACCTCTGAGCAGACCGGGTGGGAGTGCACCAGGCGGGCGGGCAGAGTGCTCGGCCTCCTCCTCTGCTTGCCATGTCCTGCGTGCCAGGGCCTCCTGGTCCTACACCGCAGACCCTCCATGTGTCCTTGGGCAGCTCTCTCCTCTGCCCTCCGTGCCCCTGGGGCCCCAGCCCTCTCCCCAGGAGTCACTCCCTGCAGGGAGCACCAGCTGGGAAGACACAGGAAGGAGAGGCGTCCCTGTCTTGTGCCCCCACTGTCTCTCTGTTCCGCTACCCGTGAACCGGCCGCCCCTTCCCATTCTGAATTCCTGAGCCTCAGGACATCGCAATGTGACTGGATCTGGAGCCGGCCTTGGAAGAGGTGACTGAGTTGAATAAGGTCTTTGGGGGCTCTAATCCAGTCTGACTGGGTCCTTGTAAGATATGGGCACAGGGGTGTGAGGGCAGCTTTGCAAGGACACAGGCCAATGTGCCACCTGTGAGCAGAGACTCCAAGCCTGTCAACACCTTGGCCTCAGCTTCCCACTGTGGGGATGGTAAGAATTTCGTCTCTATGGTCAGCATGAGCGGGCTACCCTGCTGTGTGGCCTAAGCCTCAGAAGACTATAGAGCTGTACCTCTGGGCCTGGTGCTGAGTACACAGATGCTCGCCAAAGGCGCTGGTCTGTCGCACGCGCTGGGTCCTTGCCCTGGGGAGGACGAGGTTGCTGCATGTGTCTGTGGCCTGCTAATCCTGTGTCGCATGAAGACCCCAGGGACTGGGAAGGGCACAGGCCCACTGCAGCGGAGCCACC
>PVIC010013926.1:0-37348 GCA_004025085.1 Thryonomys swinderianus | reverse complement strand
CAGGTAACCACATACAATGCTGGGCGTGGTGACTCATGCCCACCAGCAATCAGTACCACATACCATAGTGCCGGGCATGGTGGTGGCTCATGCCTGTTATCCCAGCACTCAGGAGGCAGAGACAGGAGGATTGCTGAGTTCCAGGTTTACATGGGCTACATAGTGAGCTCAGGGCCAGCCTGAACTACAAAGCGAGACCCTGTCTCAAAAAAAAAAAAAAAAAAAAAAAAAAAGAATGTCATCATTCTGGGGCCTTAAGCATCCGAGAGTTCATCATGTCCATTTAAAGCTGGGCCCTTCTCATTTCACTCCATGGTGTCTTCCCACCCAGATGTGTCTTTTTCTCATTCTTTCCTCACTGAAACACATATAATGGTACAGAGCATTTTAGTTCACAGTGTTACCATTGGAGAGAACCTCTTGGAGAACTAGTTCCTAGCTGTGAGCCTTACGCTTGTTTTACACACACGGAACTTTGACTCTCCTACATATAAAATAATAACCAAGAAAAGAAACTACACTGTAGAATTCTTTGAAGAATCAGTGGGACAATGTATCGAAAGCATTTGGCACAGAATAGCACACAGTGAGACCTCAATACATAGTGATTATTGTCCTTTCTCCTTACTCTTTGTCCACTCTGCCTCCTACCCCAGCAAATGGCAGCATTATATTTATGATTTCACTCATTTCCTGAGTCAGGCATAGCCCTCCCTTGTTAACCTTCATTTGGAAAGCAATTTAAAACCCTGACATTAAAAATTAAAATATAAACAGTCCAGCACCTGATTTAATGGACAATTAAAATTAAATTAACAATTAGTAAGTGATGAGCTAATTTTGTTATTGTAGCCCCATTAGCTTCATGCTTGAAGGAGTATGAAAAGGGGGCAACAGACCCTTAAAATTAAAAAAAATATATACAGGCAAGGAAAAATTTAAACTCATATATCATAGCCTAGACAGCCTCACTCTTTGCAGCCACTCAGTCTGACATTCATGCAAAAATGTTTACATGCCAACATAATGAGGATTAATGACCTGGTCGAAAGTAAAAGAATACTAAAGTAATATTCGGTTGCAAGATAAAGGGCAAACAGCTCAATAAAAGTCTTTTTACTACCCATTGGGTCATTTTACCACACCAACAGCCTGTGGAATGGCCAAGGCTTTTCATGGCTTCTTCAACCACACAGATCTGCCGGAAATTGAGATGGACACTTCTACATTCCTCGTTGGAATTATACATTCCTCGTTGGATCCTTGAGAAAGCAGCCCAGCTGAGATTTGCAGCACCATGTAGAACACTGCACAGGTTGGTCACGACAGAACCACACTTCCTATGGCACAGATCTCAGCCAAGCTCACTGATCATCCTGTCACCTGAGAACCTGGGAGGCTGAGCAGGGTGATTTCAAGTTCAAGGTGGGCTACAAAGTGAAACTTTGTCTCAAGAAAGAAAGTTACAAAGAAAGTCTTTGTTCTAGATATTCTCTATGCCGTGATTCTCCACACCCACCTTCTCACCACTGGAGTTTATTGTTCTTCAACTGTGTTTTGATGCAACTGTCCTCTCTGGGAGTCTCTAAAGCCTGTGAGTTGAGATATTCCTTCTATCTTGCTTAATGTTAGCACACAGCATACATAGTACAGTGTCTGGGATATAGGAGGTGTTTTGTGTTCTTTTCCTGCATTGATTTAACAGAATGAGTTGAAATTTTAGTCAAACTCGCAATGAAGGATACAAGATGCTGCTCTTTTCAAGGCATTTGCCATCTGAATGTGAGGACTAGAGACTCTAACACCAGATCCAGAGAGATGTCTCAGGCACGGAGTGAATCCAGGCGTCAAAAAGTGGCTACAGGCTAAGGCATAGTGTGAAGAGGGTGACTTCCAAGAACTCATCAAATCACAGCTTATAGACATCTGTCCGCTCTGATTACATGCCAGTCTGGCTTCAGTGAACAGAAACTGTCTTGGGAGCAAAGAACACTACTCAGATCTCACAATGTGTGAAGCATCTGACAAAATGCTATCTGATTCTGACGAGACAGGGTCTGAAAGCACAGCCCTCTGCCTGTAAAATCCTCATTTCTGTTGTTTGCAGTCTCTGCCACTGAAGTCTCAGTTTTGGAGAACAGGACATCTCTTGGCTTTTAATAGATCAGCATCCATTCTTTCTAATTTTAAAAATAGCTGCATAATTTCCTTTCTGATGACTTCTCTTTGAATGTATGTCATCATATTGAAACCAAAAGTCAAGGTAATTCGCTTCCCCCATCCAAGGTGCACCATGGCAGTGTGGCCAATAAGTCATTTCCTTCCATGGTTTTTGTGGATCTTCAGTGGAGTGGAAGAAGGTGGAAAAAGTAGTTGACATCATTTCTTACACAGTGACACTTTTATCAGCTGTGTTGTGCCATTCACACTACCACAGCCTTTCTTCCTCTGATCTGAGTGCACCAGGCTTTTCATTTACTCTGTGATTCAATATCCTTCCAATAAATTCATTCTCTATTTACACACCCCTGAATCTGTTTCTATAGTTTACAATCCAAGATCTCTAACTGGTATTTTTAAATTAGAGAGCAAGAAGTTAGACATCATTTGAGCTTCCAAACTCCCTATGACACAGGTAATTTATCACATTTATTAGCTAGCCTTTTCTAAGGGAAAGAACCTAAATGGATTTATACCAAGTAGAAAAGGAGGGTGGTAGAGAAAAATTAGTGGACAATTACAAGAATGACAATTTGCAGCAATGTTGAGAAGCAAACAGGAAAGATAGGCCAAGGGAGACCAATTTCTTGCCTATTTTGCTTGGCGCCATGTCATGTGAACTCAGTTCCTCAACAACTTAGCCTCAAATAGAAAAGCAGGGATCCTGTATGACTGGCTGCATTTAAAAGGCTTTCTTCACTCAAGTCTTTCCTGAGCTCTAGTCTCTGTGTCATTTTCCAGATGGCTCAGTAACTTAGCCACAGAATTCCTGTCTTATCACTGTACACTGGTCCAGCATCACAGGATACACAAAGAAGAACTGGGGACACCATAAGGATGCCGTGTCCAAAAATCTCACAGGTGTTTGGTGGCATATATATAAAGAAGTCTGGATTGTGGTTTCAGAGGGTTTAGTCCATGGTTGCTGGCTGGCTCCGGGGCAGGAACATCATGGCAGAAAGGCATGGTGGAGGAAAGGTGCTTGCTTCATGGCAGCCATGAAGAAGAGCCCAAGGAGAGTACAGCATGAGAGACCCCTCCAAAGGGACCCTGACCCACTTCCAACTGTATCTCAGTCCTTAACAGTGCACTCATCTGTGGACACCAGTGGATTAATCCACCATTTAGTATAGCACCTCCATGATCCACTCAACTCTCCAAGAATCTCTCAGTCTAGTTTTCAAGTAAGCCTCATGGTCATATCTGAGATCGAGAATCAAATGGAAAGTTTGTGACATTAATCTTCCACATTTAATGTATAACACTTATGTGCCACAAACATAATATTAAGTTCTTCTTCTGAATCAAATATTAGAGCCTATAGGAAGAAGAAGGAGCAAAGAGGAAAAGAGCAATGTAACCTCGCACTGGGGAGGCCGTTCAGTGCTTGCCTTAGACCCCCATTTAAGAAAATACTCTTGCCAGGCATGGTGGTGCACAGGAAGCTGAGACAGATACGTTTGAGCTTAGTCAAATGGCCAGGAAGCAATATGAGGCTGAGACAGGAAGATCACTGAGAGCTCAAAGCCAGCCTGTATTACATAGTGAGTTCAAGGCCAGCCTGGCCTACAAAGCAGGACTGTTTCAAAAGAACAAGAAAGACAAGAAAAACAAATGAGAGGAAAGAAGAGGGCAGGGGAGGGGAGGGGAGAGGAAAGGAAAGGAAGCAAGTTTTCCCTGGTATCCCTTCAGCTAGTTCAGCACTGCATAGGCTATGTAACCCAAGGATGGTGAATCCAAGATACGGCCACTGAGTTATGACCTGTGCAATCTCAAACCAAAGGATATTTGCCCAATCAGATTCCTCTGTGTTACCAGCTCTGTAGCTGGGAAACAGCTGGCTGGTCCAAGATCAGAGGATGAAAAAAAGAATCATGAACAAAACAAGTTTCTATGTGAGCCAAGAAGATGAAGAATGTGAAAAACCTAGACAACAGAGAGAAAAGAGACAAATAATTAGAACAGGAGAGAGGATGAAAAAGAATAAAGGAGAGACTAGTTCCTAAAATAGCCATCAGTGCTGACAACTTCCCTGTTCCAATTACAGTTCACAGTTGTCCTAATAATAAACCTGTGTTGTTGAGGTAACTTGAAGGCATCTGTTTCTTACAACTGACAGAGCTGAAAGGAAAGAAAGGGAATCTAGCGAAGATCAAGGTGAAAACGTGAACCAACCCCAATTTTCTCTGGTTTTAGTTGTCAAGCACCTGTCTAAAGTCCTCTTGTTCCTGAAACACGTTCTATTTTTCAAACTGTGTGCCCTAGTATACCATCACTCAAGCCTGATGAAACTGCGAGGTAAAAATGTCAGATACTCATTCACCGAACAAATGTTTATTTAACTTCTGTTGTATATCAGCACTATTCTTCTGGGACCAAATTGAGGGGAGGAAAAAAATGGTGAAAGAATTGTTGCACCTCTCCTAAAGGAGGATGTCATTGTATGGACACAAGTATCTGCATTTTACAAATGAGGAGAAAGACCAAGGTATGGCACTGGTGCATTTCGGGAAGCTCAGTAAGTCAAGCAGATGAGATATGAGCCGAGGTTTCCAGACTTCACCTCTATAGATGCCTATCGCACATAACACTGCTTCTGCCACAGTCAGGAACCCATGAGGGGTGGGGGAAGTTACTGGTGGAGTTAGATAACAAGCCATTTAGAGGTAAGAGACCAAAGAAACAGACATGACAGTGCTCCAAGAAAACTATTTACAAAAGAGAAGTGGGCTGAATGTGGACTGTAACTCATAGCCTTCCAACACCTACTAAATCCTTGTGTACTTAGAAGGCCTGATGAAGCCACTTAAGTTAGGTAACATTGAGATACGTGACCAACCTTATGATGTGTGACTGACTGGGCCACAGGAGCAAACTATTTGCCAGCCCCAGCCTGACTGATGGATGAATTCCTCCACATAGATAACATTCTTTCTTCAAGAGTCTCAGTATTCTAGCTGCTCATCACCATAACAACTTGCACTATACATCGAAACAGTAAAAGCAATAACACGTAAGGAAAGAGTTCAGGCACTGACTTCTTCGGATGTGAAGTTTGACATTTCAAAGTATGCTACGAACAAACTACCCACTGGTGTCTTCAAATATTCTGAATTCCTTGGATTCTCATAATATTGTAAATGCGCTGTGTTTTCTAAAAGGCCAGTAGTCATATCTCAAGCATTTTAAATTACTTAGAGAATATGGACATACCAAAGAGAAAACCAGGGCTCTGTCTAGAGAGACAAAGCAAGTAGAATCAGAGTTAAATACAGAAAAGGTAATAAAGGCCACTATGTAAATATGGACAGTTCAGCTTCGTGTAACGTTTGGTGAGGTATAAAAAGAGGGACCCAGAATACATTTCATTTTTTTTATGCTCTTGGGAAAGATGCATTCCCAGTCTCTTTGTAACTTTCTTTTTTTTTTAACTTCTTTTTAATTGAGTTCTTTATTGGTACAATTTAGATACATCTTACAATCACACATAACATTGTGGAATTTGTACCAATATATGACACAGTCAATTCTCATTTCTACCCATATCCCCACCCACCCACACCTCCCCACCCCCTATATACATGCTCTTTTATTTTCTTTCAAAATCATATTTATTCCTTCCCCTCATTACATCCCCACACCAAATTTCCCTTGGAAATTTCCCATTCTACAAAAAGTGTCATACTTTCTAGAGCTCATCTGCATCTAGAGGTGCTCATATCAACGTCTTTGTAACTTTCTTAAGACAGGCTCTCACTGTGTAGCCCATCTTGAACACGCCACCCCCCTGCTCCGCCTCCCAGGTTTTCGGAGGACTGATGACCACTGAGCTTGGCTGAGATCCGTGGCATAGGAAGTGTGGTTCTGCTGTGAGCAACCTGTACAGTGTTCTACCTGGTAATAATGATACAACTTTCCTGTCATCAGAATCTACTGTGATTAGACAGCCAAGGGCAGGACTCAGGGTGGATACGTGTCCTCTCCTTTGCGATTCTCCACTCAGGGACTGTCAGCACATGGTATCCTAAAACATGGTATCAGTCCTCGGTTCTGGGAATGCCTGACAGTCACAGAGTAACAGCAGATGCTTCCCCTGGTTATGCCTTCCTGTGACATCCTCTGGCCCAAAGGATAAGGAAGAAAGCGACCTATAAAATGCCTAGTCTGGATCTGTTCCTGATGCTCAATATTTCTCTGGGAGTGTTGTTCAGAATTCTGAAACTTATGCTTTCCCAATCATAATGTCTATTTAGCTTCAGACAATTCCTTCCCTCCTTGGTCTCTGGGGTTTCCTAGGAGAAACTGAGAGGAAGGAAGAAAAGCCAAAGAAGTATTTCTGCCTGTATGTGTGGGTCATCCAGGGGATGCTATTTCAGTCTCCCAGGTGGCACTGGCTCATGAATATTTTATTACATATCCTCCTTGAAATGGTTCTTAATGTAGGAAAATAGCCAAACTCTTAAGGCTATGATGAACATCGTTTTAGCCTTCATGTTTACAGGGCTGTCTCTTTTCCTCATCCATGTCTTAAAGGTACCAAATAACAACTAAGATAATGATAATTACAGTTGGCATTTATTAAGCACAAAGTGTCATGTACTTTGCTGAGCATTTTATAACCATAGTATCTTTAGAAAAACTTTTGAAATGTGTACCAGACGTATCTATTTCTATATTACAGAAAAGCAGCAACATATAGTGCATGTGGTATTTAAGGACTTGTACTTTTCCTGAATCTAATTCTCGGTTTCAGACCCAGATTCTCTACTTATTAACTGATTCTGAGCAAGTCATCTGCTCTTTCTGATTGTATGAGAGCTCTACTGTTGTGTAACAAACAGCCCCCAAACTTAGTGGCGTCAAACAACACATATTTATGACCTTATAGTCTCTGTAGGTAGGGAGATGAGCATAGGTAGCCTTGCTAAGTCCTCTCATTTTGACATAAATATAGAGGTCAGCGATGGCTCTAGTCACCTCCAAGACTGGCTGGAGGAGAAATGGCCATCAAATTCATTCAAGTTCAGCAGGATTCAGTTTCTCAAGGGTTAGACTGCAGTGCTCACTTCTTGTGTGGCTGTTGGTCAGATGTTCCCCTAATTTTTTGCCACTTGAAGTTTTTAGGTGGCATCTTGTTTCATTAAAGTCTACAAGCGGAGAAGGTAATTGAAATATTCCAAAAATGAAACCAAACACAATCATTGTAATGTAATCACGCAGATGACAACCCAGTATCTTTGCCATGTTTTACTGACTAAAAGCAGTTCACTAGCTCAGCACACACTCAGAGGGTTGGAAAAAGAAAACACACAGGTTGCAGGAGGTAGAAATAATTGAAGACTGTTTTACAAGTCTGCCTTTCACGTCGGCCCGCATATTCCCATCTGTAAAATGGGTACATTAGAACCTATGCCAAATGGTTATTACATATATTAAGTGAGCTGTGATATGCAATAGCATTTAGATTGATACTTGATGCATAAAAAAGCATTGTAAAGTGTTTCCTATTCCTATGAAAACTTAATAATGTGAGGGGCTGAGATTTGATTTACTTTATCCAAAAACATTCAACTTGTGAATGCCAGAGTGAACACTGAATCCAGGTCACTGATATTCAACTATGTGCTTAAAGACGTAACTGAACAAGACAGACACAGTCTCAGCTAACATGGAACTCCTTCAGGGGGTGTTCACAGTGAGATATTTGTCCTTCCTGGGAGGGGTGAAGTAGAGTCACAGAAAGAAACCTTCTCTACACACTGCTATACCTTTGAACTTTGTAACATTTACATACATGGCCTACTCAAAGAAGAGAAATGAAAACTCATAATAAAAAGAGAACAGGTATTGCAGAGTTGAAAAATCACATTCTTCCTATTCAGCTGTCCATGTCTGTACCCTGAAATTCTAGCTGTGTGATTCTGGACAAATGTCTTATTCTCTCAGAGACAATTCTTCTATAAGGTTGTGTTTATTCCATTTCCTGTGGAGGGTATTTGTGAGAATTAAGTAACATATTCTACCCAGTGTTCCCACAGCTCCTAGTCTGGACTATGATCTTACAGTAGAGGCCAATGGAGCTATTTGTCTTTCAATCTCCTGCAAGGCCTTTGGGATGTTTTAGCTCAAATCAGCTTTTCTTACTTCCCTCCTCTACCTTCCTATAGCACAGGGGACTCTTGATGATGTGAAGTACTTGTCTTAGGTGAAAGAAGAGTCCCTAGGGCTTTCAAGATTTATGATATGGGACTCAAGCAGGCTTGCTGTAGTGTTTTGGATGACACTGAGCAAAAACAAAGCCAGAGTAAGGGAAATAGCTCACACTCAGATGCCAGAATGCCATTTGGAGTAGCTTCTCACGCTGGAACAAAGGTCTGAGCAACAAGGTTGTAGTCAAATACACTCAGGTGCTGGGCAAAGCCCTGTGAAACTAACCACGAAATTTCCTATAGACGGTCTTCTGAAACCGGGCTGCATCCTTTCATCCTGGAATTGCAAAAAGTCTACTCCAAAGTAAATAGAGGGCTATGTACTCAGTCCTCTAATGTTTTACGAGACAGGAATTCTTCAAGTGATCTTCAATTCTACTCTTTTCCTCCCAACACAAGTGGGTTTTCTCATGAGTCTTCCTTGGAGCACGGTTTCTTGTTTAATTTTTATTGAAGGTATTTTTGATCAGAGCACAATATCTGTACATATTTGTGAGGTATGGTGATATTTTGATCCAAGCATATATTGTGTAGTGATCAAAGTAATTAGCAATCTATCACTTAATCTTTTTTTTTTTTTTTTTGAGACAGGGCCTCGCTTTGTAGTTCAGGCTGGCCCTGAGCTCACTATGTAGCCCAGGCAAGCCTCAAACTCAGCAATCCTCCTGTCTCTGCTTCCCAAGTGCTGGGATGACAGGCATGAGCCACCACGCCCGGCTATCACTTAATCTTTGACAGAGGGGCCAAAAGCATTCACTGGCATTAAGCTAGCCTCTCTAACAAATAGTGCTGGGAAAATAGGCTGTCCACACTTAGAAGAATAAATGTAGACTCATCTCTCACTCTGTACTAAAACCAAACCAAAATGGGTCAAAGACAAAGATCTAAAAACAAAAATACTGAATCTATTGGAACATAAAATTGGTAAAACTCTCAAAGCCATAGGCATAGGCGAGAACTTTCTGAACAGAACCTCAAATGCATAGGAACGTCAATTGCACAGCATCACCAGAAAGGATTATACCACACTGAAAACTTGTGCACAGCAAAGGAGACAACAAACATAATGAAGAAACAACACACAATGAGGAAAGGTTTTGCTCTGACAAAGGACTAATATCTAGAATATATAAAGAACACAAAAAAGTAGATGCCCCAAAATAAAAGACCCAATCAAAAATGGACAAGTGACATGAATAAACACTTCTCAAATATTTTAGAATTTCTTTATGTTGAGTACATTCAAAACAGAATAATGGTTACCAGAGGCTGGGGAGAGGAGGAGGAGGGAACAAGTCTTTCACTGAGTACAATGATATAGTTTGCTAAGAGGAGTAAGTTTGATGACATAGCAGTGTGAATAGAATTAACAATAATGCATTACATGTCTCAGATCAGAGTTTCTAAATGAGGAGGCAGCAGTGTACAGAAGTTGAAGATGCAGGCAATAGGGGAAGACACCTCAGTGTCAATCACAGCTATGCTACTTCCTGACTATGTAATCTTAGCTAAGTTTTCTCACAGCTCTGGTTCTTTATTTCTGCCAAGGGTACAATAGAACAACAGTAGCAATAAACAAGAACTAGTCTCTATTGGGTGCGTGCATATGTTAAGTGAAAACTGAGTACTTTACATTTATTTATTACTAACAGTTCTTCATATGGTTGTTGTGCAAAGTAGGTAAGTGCATCCTAGGTTAGTTCTGAACACAGGAGTGCATAGTAGATGCTCAGTCAATGCTTCTTAAATAACATAATTCTTTTGATGAGCAAGAAGCTTTAACTTCTACTTCTCGGTTTAGTGCCACCCTGATACCCAAGACAACTTCATAGGTATCATCCCCAAAGAGATAAGTGACCTTTCTACTGGAAGACAAAACAAAAAGGAAAAGAAGAAGAAGAAGAGGGAAAAGAAGAAGAGGAATTCAGCTGTGAATCATATTCTGCATTTGGGAGGATATAAACAGTCATGTTTTTAAACAACGGATGCTATTATAATAATACCAGATAAATGTATCAAAGTCTTCTGGTTTTACTTCAACTGTAATCTTTTTTTCTGCAGTGTCTGCTACACTTAGGGATCCACGTCTTAAAATGCTCGCTTACAAAAGCTATACTTCTTGGGTGGAACTTCTGCCATTGCAGCTGGTTTCGAAAGCACAGTTGAACTGCGTTTTCTTTTCCTTCTGAAAGCACCTGTTCCTGGCACATGCTGGGGAGATGACTGAAGGCAGAGATCCCCCTCTCCACTGTGGAGGCCTGCTACGTCATGGACCATCCTGACCCGACGATGAGGCCCCCTCACTCACTAAATTGCTCCTCGCTCGTCTCATCTCCTGTTGTGCCTTACTTCCTCTGCTACGTTGTGGTATGAGTGTGATTTATGGTCCAGTTGCCCCACCTGGGGCCCAAGAAGATGACTCCCCTCCAATCGCTTCCATCAGCAGCCTAAGTGGAAGGTAATAAAAACCCGTATGTGGCTCAGACTTTCAATTTCAATTGGAAATTGAAACTGTGCAATATGATTAAAGTTTAATCTGCATCATCAATAAACATGTGTGCTGAAGCAATGAGGGTCGCTTTGCCTCTTGTTTGCAGGCCTGGATTTGATGAAAGCATGCCTGCTCTCTCTTGTCTAAATGACATGTTTATTGGGCTTGGGGTAGTGCACACCCACGCATGTGCAGGACATGGAAAGTGTTGATATATTTATACAAAAAGATAAAAACTATCATATACATATGCTTGGGAGAGAAAATTTATTCAAGCATAAATGAAACCACTGAATTAATCTTACAGGATATTTTAAGGATACAATGGTTTTTCGAGGATTGTTGCTATCCACATGTCCATCCATTACTTCATAAAGTATTTTCACCAAACGTGTGTCAGATATATCTTGGGGTCATGATAGGAGAAAGAGAACAGACAGTTTTTGCTCTCACAGAACTTCCAGTAGTAGTTGAGAGGGAAGTCAGTGAAATAACTAGACATGGAAATGTAAGCTACGCTCCCTTATAAAGGGCCCACAGCAACCAAAATGGCACAGAGTACTGTGAGTGCTATGAATGGGGCTATGTGTCCATTCCTGCCATTAGTGATGCCCTGAGCAAAGGTCTAAAGAGTGTCTCTTGTGTGGTTAACAAGGCTGGAAAGGGGTCAGGGGATCACAATGGTGATCCAGTCACAGGAGGTCACACCTGTGAAGGCCAAATGGAGAGAGGAGAGAAGGTGGGCCCGGAGAAGAAAAGATGGCATGGCTAAAGCAGAGCGAGCAAGAGTCTCTGGATGAGGCTGAGGATCTGAGCAAGGTAACTGTACAGGTCTTTGTAGGATGTGGCAAAGGATATAGTTTTTCTTTAAAATGTAGTTGGAGGTTACCAGAGGTCTCTAAACAAATCGGACATGCTATGTATACTACCTGAAAGATTGTTGCACAGAGGAGGAAAAGGAAGAGGTAAGAATGGGCGGGTAGAGATCAAAGAGGGGCTCTTATGGTGGACCAGGGAGAGGTGGGAACCACTTGGACTGATAACTGTGCAGATGAGAAGGAGACAAAGTTTTACAGAGCAGAAACCACAGCTTGTCCTTCTAACACACAGTTGACCCATCTCATCTCCATGGGCGTGACCCTTCCTCAATACATCTCTATCACTTCTATACACCGTCCTAACATCAAACTCTCCAAAACAACATAAGCTGTTCATTATACTTGGCACTCTGGCTAATCTGTGTTTCACCTACAAACTTGCCTGCATATCCATCCTCAACTATATCAGCTCTTTCTGGAGGGAGAAGGATGGCCCCACCCGCTTTGGGCTCCAGGCCTTTGCAAACATTGCTCCTTCTTCTAAGAACACCTTTCCTCCTTCCTTTCATAGTGCCTCTGCAAGTCCCAGAGTTTCCTCTTTTGGGCCTTTTTCTCTGATCTTTTCTGCAGAACTCACTTAGATACCATGTATCATACCATCAAAATTGTGAGTTTCATTGGTTCTTAGTGTCTGGTGAACTATGAAAACTTTGATAAGCCCAGGACTTTTTTTCCATCATACATCCTATTGTCCTACATAGCACCTGAGCTCACTAAATATGTGTTACAGTGAAAAGCTCTGATCCTGTTCTAATGCCAACTTATTACCACGTGCTATTGATACCAAGTCTTCTTCAGCAAGATCCTGTTCTATCAATTGTCCCTTAACTTTCCGTCTCACTGTCCTCACTGTGTCCTCCTTGACAGGTATAAATTCACGTTTTCCCATCTTCAGGAGCACCATCATTCAATCATGGCTTCTTCTAAGAGGAGAAACTTCTTTCAATTTTCTATTCTTCAGTTGAACTTCTATAAAATACACTCCATTCTCAATATTTTAACTTCTTCATCCTTCATTTCTTCTGCCATCTGGCTTTCAATGACACGGTTCCATCAAAATAGCTCTGACAATACCTAGGGACCCCGGATATCAAATTCAATTGTCACTTTCAAGCTTTTATTTGACTTTAATTTGTGGTAATATTTGATGCTGTTGATTGCCTGCCTCTGGTTGAAATTCTCCCATCCGTTGATTTATGCAGTAATATTTCCTGGCTCTTCACCTTCATCTTTGACTGTAATTCCTCCTGTATGACTCTTTAATGAACCTTATCAGCATTTCCTGACACTTTACAAATGAATAAACTAAGGACACAATGAGCTACATGATTCTGAATATGCTGAATTCAAAATGAGTCATCTGTTGGAGTTCTTCACTAAAGTGTCTTCGAGTAAAATGTTATGATGCCTTGACATTGCTTTTAAATATTCCAGATGTAGTCAAGGAGCATTTGTATAATGGAAAAGGTAGGTATAATCTAAAAATAAAATAAGTAAAAGTTATGTGACTCATCACCATGATTCCATTTGAAAAATACAGAGTTCCTTTGGAGTACAACAAATAGTTGTGTCTCTGCGACATAGCTCCACATACCTCAGGTGATCCAGGCAAGGGTTTAGTCAAGGGCAGGGATCATAGGGCTCAACCTCATCCGCTCAAGGTAAGGGACTATGATGTCTGTGTTACAACAGAGGGAACATGACAAGTTGTCAAGAGACTTGGTGTCTTGTCTTGTTCCCTCCAGGGCTCAACAGAACGTCTTTGGTGGCTTATTTATTCATGGAGAGGTGAGTCTCTCTGTCTATGAAAACATTCTTTAGGAAAACAGACTTCTCCAAAGAAAATTATAACTATCAAGAAATTTAAAATGGCTTTTGATCTGTAAAGAAAGCACTCTGGTGCTGTGTTAAAGACACAGGCCCTCAAGTTAGACAGATCTGGATTTAAACCCCTGCTGCACGATTTGCTTCAGAGGTGAACTTGGACAAATCACAGGAGAGCTCAGAGTGTCCGTTTCTATAATGTCAAGAGAGGAAAAGAATCATGTAACTTGAAAGATGATAGAGAGGATTAAAATATGACAATAAATGCCACTTAGTAGCTGTCCTCAAATTCTTACTTGGGGGTTACGGACATACGGGTAGTGGGGGCCACATGACTCCTGCAGGGGACCCTCTCATTGGTCCCTCTTCCCAGCACTCATGCATCTCATTCAATCAGGATGATTTGCAGTTGGTGGCAAATCCAGCCCTGGGACCAAAGATCTGAGGATGGTGATAAAAATGCCAGCCAAGATTTGCTACTTCTTTTTTCCACCCCCTAGTCTCCCATTAAAAATGATTTGTCGTTAGAAAGAAACATGGGAAAACAAACGTGATTAAAATTTTCCCATATTAAATACCTACATGACAATAGCAAGCTTCAACTGCTTCATATACTTTTTAGCTGCTTTTACATCTTCCTCTGAGAAGTATCTTCTCATTTCAGGTGCCCATTTTTGAAGTGGATCTTTAAATTTGGGGGGCTGATTTTTTTAAGCTCTTCATATATTCTAGATAGTAACCCTTCATCTGAGGAACAACTGGTAAAGATTTTTTTCCCATATTGTTGGTTGCCTTTGTGCTGTGCTGGTAGTTTCTTTTGCTGTGCAGAAGCTTTTTAGTAAGATGAGATCCCGTTTGTTGGTTTCTCTTGCTGGTTCTTGTGCTATGGAGGTTTTGTTCGTAAAGTCTTTCCCTAAGCCAGTGCCTCCAAGTACTAACAGTACCTAACCTGTTCTGCAGCAGGTTCAGAGTTTCTGTTTTAATATTTAGGTCTCAGATTCACATTGATTTCAGTTTAGTACATGGTAAAGAGGTAGATCTAGCTTCAGTCTTTGGCAGGTTGAAGCCCAGGTTTCCCAGTACCACTTGTTAAAGAGACTATCTTTCCTCCAATGAGGATGTTTGGCTCCTTTGTCTAAGATGAGGCGCTTACTGTATCTAGAGTTGTTTCTGGATCTTCTAATCTGTACCACTGATCCTCAGGTCTGTTTCTTTGCCAGTTCTATGCCGTTTTTAATCACAGTGGCTTTGTAGTATAGTTTCAAACTGGGGATAGTGATACCCCATACCATATTCGTATTGCCTAGAATTGCTTTTGCTATTCTAGGTCTCTTGTGGTTCCAGATAAATTTTTGGATGATTTTCTGTAGATCTGTGAAATATGCTATAAGGATTTCAATTTCATTATGATTTTTTTGTCCAGTTGTTCTGTCTAGTTGTGACAGCAGGGTGTTGAAGACCCCTACTACTATTGTATTAGTGCTTATTATGATTTTCATGTCCACTAATATTTGTTTTACATAGTTGGATACATTGAAATTTGGTGCATAAACACTTAGGAATGCCTTCTCTTTCCTTGTGTCATGCAGTCTACACAGTGCTGAACTAGCTGCTTTCAGTATTTCACTCTTTTGTTGGATATCTGGAACCTTGATAATTATACACCTAGGTATAGATGTTTTTTTATTTGTTTGTTTGTTTGTTTGTTTGTTTTTGAGACAGGGTCTCGCTTTGTGTTCAGGCTGGCTCTGAGCTCACTATGTAGCCCAGGCAAGCCTTGAACTCAGCAATTCTCCTGTCTCTGCCTCCCAAGAGCCGGGATTATAGGCGTGAGCCACCACGCCCAGCACTGTGGTATGTGGTATTGATTGCTGGTGGGTGTGAGTCTCCACGACCAGCATTGTATGTGGTTACCGGGGATTGAACTCAGGACCTTGCGCTTGCGAGGCAGGCGCCAGAACCACTGAGCTAACCCTCCGGCCCTAGGTGTAGATGTCTTTATATCATGCCCTTTTGGAATGTTAAATGCCTCATTTATCTGTATGTCCAATTCTTTTTCCTTTTCCTATAAAGTTTTCTGTCATTATATCTGTGAACAGTTTTTGTTTGTCTTTTGCACTGTCTACTGCTTCTTCACTGATTCTAATCAGCCTTATGTTATTCTTCTTTGAGTCAGCTAGGAGCTGTTGGATTGATTTTTCACAGTCCCTTGCCATTTTCCATAAATTATTCCTTTCCTGTTCACTGGCTAGGATCTTGTCCTCTAGGTCTGAAATTTTATCCTCAGCTTCATTCATCCTACTTTTCAAGCTTTCATTCTCATTTTTGATCTTGTGGAACTCTGTCTGATCTTTGTGTTTGGGTTCTCGAACTTTTTTTCTCATTTCTATTGTGCTGGCCAGCACTGTAAGTCACTGCACAACCTAAGTGATGCTTATTCAGAGTTGCCCAAACATGAATGAAGGTCCTGTGGACTTTTTATCTGAAACCTATAACAGGCAGGTTGCAAGGCAGCAGCAGAGGTCACTGTGTGATCTCCATGGTACTTACCCAGACTCAAGCTCAGGGTAAAGGAGGTCCCTGGCTGGGGCTTCTGGTCTGGAGGTAATGACAGGAAGGCTGCTAGACAGTAGTGAAAGTTACTGCACAATCTTTACAGAGCTCACCTAGGCTCACCCAAACAGGAATGGAGGCCCCGTGGCCTCCTAGTCTGGACCCAATGTCAGGCAGGCTATCTGGTGGCAGAAGTCACTGCGTGACCTCTGCAGCGCTTACCCAGACTCACCCAGGGGGAAAGCGGGTCCCCCAGGCTTCTCCATGTCTGATTTCCTCTGCACCACTATCCTCCCCTAGCTCTTCTCCTCCACCTCTCTTCTTTTTCCTCTCCGTCCTCTTCTCTACCCCTCCCAGTCTGTCCTCTCTTTTCTTTTACTGAAACCATTGAAAAGACCCTTCTCTCTTTGGGAAGAATCATTTCCCCAATGCCCTTAGCATTTAAAGGAAAACTAAAGTAAAGCCCAGAAGATAAGTTTCTCTGCTAATCTAGACAAGGGCAGGCAGAGGACAGTGTCCACGTAGTTTGTAAAAGTGGAAGGTAGAAACAGTAGTTTCAGTCCGGGATGCTTGTGTTCTCCTAATACCACATACATGCTTGATGATTCCTTTCACACACCTACACCAATCCAAAGATGTTTTCAGGGGTTTCACTAGAGGATGAAAGAGGGGTGTGCAGGAAGGTCTTGAACACAAAAAAGAAGAGCACATATAAATTGGTTTACTTTAAAAGCTGACTCAGAGTATTTGGAAGGAAAATGGTACCAATGAGGTAGAAGATATGAAAGTCTTGATAAAATTTCATCCATTAGGGCTGGAGATTTACCTCAGTGGTTCCAGCACTTGCCTCGCAAGTGCAAGGTCCTGAGTTTGATCCCAGGTAACCACATACAATGCTGGGCATGGTGACTCACGCCCACCAGCAATCAATACCACATACCACAGTGCCGGGCGTGGTGGCTCACACCTGTAATCCCAGCACTCGGGAGGCAGAGGCAGGAGGATTGCTGAGTTTGAAGCTTGCCTGGGCTACCTAGTGAGCTGAGGGCCAGCCTGAACTACAAAAGTGAGACCGTGTCTCAAAAAAATTTTTTTTCATCCATTAATATTCTTGTAAGAACGATTAGGAGGTGATTAGAGTGTCTGAGGTAGGACTCTCTCTATTTGGCATAAAATTATCAACCATAAACTGATCATGAAATGGGAATTTTAAGATATAAGAGAAAACACTTGCAGTCTTTCCCTAAATAGAAATCTTTCTTGAAGATGGAAATCTTCCTCCTCAAATCTACATTTAGTCTACAACCCTTAACATAGTCATAGTCCTTATTATAAGAACTCCACCTCCTGGCCCTTGCATAGTCCTGCCAACTGCAGTTCCTTCTACTTCCTCCTTGTAATTGACCTTCCACCCACAGTTACACCGTAGCCACACTGGGAGAACTTGTTCCTCCAGAGATTTTTAGCATATTCTGTTTATCTGGACTTTCCAGTTCCTTTTCCTAAGTGATCCTCCAGAAGTGAGCTTTAGTATACCCTCCCACAAAAGTTTGGATCAGGGGATTCATGGACAGTGCCCTCCTAGGGATTTTCTATGGCACTGCTTCCTTTCTCACAGACAGAGGCCTGGACATATCGTCGCTTCACTCATGGGAGCAGATACCAACGTTAGTTGTCACATGAAGAACACAGCCATTCCATAAGAGACTTGTGCTACCCATAACCCACAAGATAGTTTCTAGGAATTAGAATGAAAGAAAAGCAAAAGTATGCATCCATTCTTTAAATTCAAGTTGTCTGGGGTTAAAATAATGTGTGTGTGCTTGTTAGCTATTTTGAAGATGGTGTAGGGGAAGCCTGACCCTTGGTGCCCAAGCAGAAATAAAAAAGTTGTAATTGGATGTCATTGCTGCTCTGGGCAAAAGTAGCAGGTGGGTCAGCCTTCCTGGGGTAGAAGCAATGAAGAAGTGACCAGGCTGTACTCAAGAAGTTTGTCCTGAATGGTGCTTATTCTATCTCATTTCTCTAGACCCAAACAAAATACAGGAGAGGTGTTCCTTGTTCATTTCGGTTACACCTATGACATCACTAAAGGACAGACCCTCAAGAGGAGAGTTGAGAAACCAACGGCACTGGCTGACTCTGGGAACTCATGGGAATGTTTTTCTGTGGTGGAGACATACTCATGAGAGCATCTGACTTCAGCTTTGGTTTAAATCAAAACCCCAAGATCACCCAGTTACCAGTTTTTGTCTCACCAACTCGGTGAGTTGAAACAAAGTGCCCTCGATCAATCATAGTGTGACTTTTGGATTAGTAATCGACCAGCCTTAGACAGAACTGAAGTCAAAGTCCAGATCCAGCACCTAATTCATAATGTCCTTTGTTCTCTTTGTACATAAGTTCCTTCATTTGCACTGCAGGGGTAATAATAGCACCTCACCTATAGCAGGTTCACAGAAATTAAGATGTCATGCATAGTGTCTGGGGCACATGGCAGACCTACCTGAGTATCTGCTACAGCAACAGTGATAATGACGAGTCATTACGATATCATCAATGCTGTTGCCCGTTTCATCCTTGGGCTGTGTTGACTGACTGGGAAACAGCCCAAGTAGCGCTCAGTGTACAGCTGATACTCAAAACAGGTTTAAACATAATTAGCACACTTTGGGCAGCTTGACAGGATGTTTCTGCTTGTTTGTTTACATTTCCTTTTTTCCTTGTCTTCTGAAAATGGTGTGTATTAGCTGGTGATTTGCTGTGCACAAACACTTCCCACTGACAGCAAAGTCAGAGAAAATGCAAGCTTACAGCTCAGACATTAGTTCAGTGATTCTGAGTCTTCACAGGGTGCTTGATAGGAATTTTATCAAGATGTAAAACTCTGTATCCCTTTCTTACCCGGTTGGCACACCAGTGTTTTGGTTTCACACAACATGCCCTGGTGCACTGAGATAATAGAGCTCGGATGTTCTTGACAGCTTTGCATCAAAGCTGGTCACGGCGCCATCAGTGCAGATGATGGAAAGGACCAGGTCAGTGACATTCACACACCCACCACCCAATACAGACAGCAGAAACTCCCAAAGCTATTGGGAGTATTGGACAACTTAACATCAAAATCCCATCAACATGTACTGCATGTGTCTAGAGATGAACGCTGCCCAGCACAGTAAATTGATGAATGGAGGAATGGTTCATCACCATTAATAATGATTATTCATTATGAATAAATGACTGAGTCTATACAAGTCTCTATATTGTGAAATAATTGAGGAATCTGTATTGGTTCCTTTTCTGGAAGTGGAATTTTCAAAAAGCAACCAACTCTGGGAAAACTGACTAGAAGAGATGAGTATACAGCAAAACCCCAGAGATATTTGTTCAGCTGCTGCAGATATGACAAAATGAAAATGTGACAAACTCAGGGGAGGGATAATGGCTTGGTTACCGAAAACTGAACATGTCTAGAGACTTGACTGAATTTCAACCAGCGCTTGACTGTGAGCACAAGTTGGATTATCAGTTTCATGATTCTAATGAGTAACATTTAGCCCATGATATTCAGTCTATAACCTATGGTAAAAGGATATATAATTTGGGGTAGACAAATAGATGGGACCGTCGGAAGAAAGGATGAGACTACTTTGGGACATGGGACAGGTGTTGCAGAAGAGACATTTGAAGTAGACCTCAAGGCAAAGGCAGACTTAGACACTGCACATTCTGGGCTAAGAACATTTTAGGAGAAAATACTCAGCAACATGGAAAAACAGAGTAATGATTTTGTCAAGTGTGTCCTAAGGAGCCCTTTGCAGAAAATCACCCAGGAATCAACATCCCTGGACTACTGAGTCAGAATCTCTGTGGATCTAAACCCAAAAAGACACAGAAGTCATTCTTAGGTGCCACAGTTTTTGAAAGTCATTTCCAAAAAGTGTCACAGTCACTATTTCATTTCAACCTCTCAAACGTCAAGCACAGTAGGCACAGGTGTCCCATTTTATGGCTAGGTATGTTGAGGCTTCGGGAGGTAAAGTAATTTGTCCAAAGTTATCCAGCCTATAAACCAAAAAGCTGCAAACCAAACACTAAACATCCAACTTTTACTTTCACCCATTATCTTCTCTAAGAAGGCTACTGGACAGGGTCTATGAGGGGAGCTACAGGTAGTGACTTTGAAAAAGTCTATTTTGATAATAATGGGAATAGAGATCGATAAAGACAATGAGACTATTTTATATCTGTAAGAAAAAAGAAGGAACACACCACTTTGCAGCACACTTTATCAGGAGGCTCTGATGAACGAGCAAAGGCCCAGCTCAGCTCCCCTAATAGATGCCTCTTACACCATCAGGTTTCCTCTCTGCAGTACTCTGTGGCCAACGCGCCGCAGCAGCACTGGTGGCTTGGCTCTGCGTTTGATCAGGGTCATCTCTGTTTTTAAATGAGAAGGTCAATACATACAGGCATCCAGGAAAGCAACCTGTGATCAGGAGATGGAGTTAAAGTGGCTGTTAAACAATCCAATCGCTAAGAATCGGGTGCAATCTCCGCGGTTGGGCATTCTATTTGTAGCCCGGTAAACCCCGATGATTAAAACATCCAAGGTCAAACATCCAAGGTCAAGGTTCTGAATGGCCAAAGGGCCAGACTTCCTCAGGGTTCTAAAGCTCCACCTGCCTCCCACACATCCTGGCCACACAACCAGAAAGTTTGCAAAAGGGAGATTACAAGATAAGGTCCGGTCAATCAGAGGTCAGGCTTATCCCCCAGCATCCTTAAGTTCCCGCTCATGTGGAACTTCTACAGGACATCTTGGACACCTAAAAGGAACAGCACAACTCATCCTACCCTGGATTTCTGTGCCCTCTCGTGCCCCTTTAGTTTCTGTTTTGTTTTTCAGCACTGGGGATTGAACCGAGAGCCTTCACACTGAGCCACATTCCCAGGACTTTTTGTTTGTTTGTTTCTGTAAAAGAGAACCTCACTAAGTTCCTCAGTGGTCCATGCTGGGCTTCAATATGCAATCCTCCGTTTCCCAGCACACTGGAATTACAGGTGTATCCTATAATACCTCGCTATTTTATCTTTCTGCATGACTCTTGGTGCTATGCTATATTATATTATCTCTCCCTTGGTTCTGTTGTTTATTGACTTCTTTTTGCCACCGGACAATAATGCCATATGGTTTAAGACCTTTGTCTTTCATTTCTCCAACATCTAGGACTGTGTCTATTACATCAGAGACTTTGTACCAATATTTGTTAAATGAAACAAAACTGTGCGGGCACAAAAGCATCCTCTCCTCTGGAGAAACAACTTCATTCCGTTTCTGCCTTTGTCTGGTGATATCATTTCCAGTGAAGTCTCTTATCCATATCTCTGAGATAAGGTGTGAGATTTCTGCACATGCGTATAGTATACTGATCAAATCAGGATCATAGGCATTTTCATGTCCTGATCTTTTATTTATGTCTGGAGGCTTCGAGTCTCTCTCCTGTAGATGATAATGATAATAATAGCAATAAGTACGTATGTCCCAAGAAAAATAAAAAAATATATTCTGTCTAGTTTAATCTTCCAACCGCTTTCTGCTCACCCTAAAATAACATGCAGACAGAACAGCACGTCTTGCTGGAGCCGCACCTGCCCCCGAACCTGCTCGCCCCGGATTCTTTCCTTCCTGCTCCTTTCCCGCTTTACTCCTAGGTAGCCTTCCACTGTCAGTGCGGACCCGGCTTCCTGGCGCTGCTCTTCCTTCCTCCGTGGGCTCAGGGCCCCTCTCACGTGCTTTGGCAGCTCTCTATCCTTGCACCTTCTGTTCCCTCCGCACGCTGGCACATCGGTTCACTGTTCGTCTTCCCCTCAGATCCCACTTTGCGAGCTCCACCCGCCGAGGCTGGGTCCTTCCTCCAGACAGCTGAATCCCTGGCACTGTGCTGAGCTCTGGAGAGGGTTGGTGCTCGGTAAATACTGCTTTTGTGAAGAAACACATGCACACATGGCCGAGTCCAGGGGTTACCACTCACTGAAATTACCTTCCAACATAGAACTTGCACAGACCCTCATTTCCTGAGATGCTGTTGCAGGAGGAAAGATTTCAGATCTCAGGGCTGGCAACAGAGTCTGGCTCAACCCCATCTGTTCTCGAAGTCCAGCCTCTCACTGAGCAGATCAAGTCCTTTTCCTCTCACCCAAAACCCCTGGCCCTGACCCCAGGAGTCCAGGCCATGACCGAGTTCACCCTCTAAATGGCAAACACATTAGGGACTTGGCTCATATGCAAATGTATTTATTATTCAAGCCCCTAGCTAAGAAACAGTATGTCTGTTCCTGGAGGTGGAAAATTTGCAACAACCTCAGCATCTAGAACGCTTGCAGAATTTGAAGCAATGTAGAGAATTGTGCTGAAATTGCAAAGCCAGGAGGCCAAAGGGAAGAGGTCATGCTAGCTTTACATTCACAGAGAGGCCCACAGCTGGTCTAGAGGCCGCAAGGGAGGAAGAGAGGGGCTGAGTAGGGAAAAAAGCACACAGAGTCTTTTTATTGCTTTTTACTAACTAATTACAAAAATCATAAACATACACAGAAATATTCCATAATTAACCACCCAGAGAAAATAAGTTACTAACATTCAGCTGTGGGCCCTTTTGATACCAAAGGAGAAGGGCCGGAGGCTGCCCCAATTAGTTGATGGATAGCGTCCTTACTCCAACGGTGCACACGGGTGGCGTGAGTGGAGCGCACGGGCTTTGGAAGCAGACAGACCTGCCTTCTACTCCAGCTGTACTGTGTACTAGTTTAGCGGCTCATGGCAATAGGCTTCAGCCTCAAACTCCTCATCTAGACACTGGGGACCACAGTAGAATTGGTCTCTCTAAGAGAATTCAAGGGAATAAAATACACTGGTTATAAACATGAGCCCAGAGCAGGATAGATGTTCAAGTGGTTGTCATTATTATTGGCAAAACATAGAATGTTGCTGTGAGATCAGCAACTACTTATTTCCAGTATCATTTCTGAAGGCCAAAGTTAGGCTAGTGAACGGATTTAAAGAATCTCCCATTATTGGACATACAGACAGAGATTGGTGTTATCTATTTTTTTTTTCCCCTCTACTGCCTGAGGTTGTGGGATCAGTAGCCAGGCCAAGGATCCCCAGGAGGGAAAAGAGAACGAAGAGTACCAATGGCTTCCCATGAATGCACTCGCGGCACAGGAGACGGTACCAGTCAGTGCCAGATGCATTCCCAAGGAAGAAGGGGTGCAGGGCAGCTGGACTCATTCAAAGGACAAACCAGTGTTCTTCATCCTTATATTAACTGGCCAAATTGTTTTTGTTGAAGACAAGAATAACATATCAACCAGAGGAATGTTTTTGAATGTAATGCAGATGTCCTGTCCCATTTGAAACAGAATTCTTCCCTTGTATCCACTTACAAAGTCTAAAGACCTGATGCCTCTCTCCCTTTCTGACTGTAACACCCGTCTCTCTCTTCTCCACTCACAGCCATCTAGCCACGCTACCCTGTTTCCTAGTCTTTACACTTAGAATGCTCATTCTCGCCTCAGGGCCTTTGCACCTTCTGTTCTCTCTGCCTGAAACGCTTTCCCTTGGATCCTTGGGCAGTGCACAGTTTAAAATTCAGGTCTTTTTCCCTTCTCTGGAAAGTCTTCTGTGAGCAGTCAATCCAAAACAGCTCCCCTCTGTACCCCCACTACCCCTACTGTCCTGTAACTCCTTATGTGCTTTGCCTTTCTTCAAAGTATTTACCTTTCTTCGCAATGATAATGTGTTTATCAACAGTCATCTCTACTGAAGCATAAGCTTGCCCGTGTCTGTTCACAGGCGTAACTCTTGTGCTTGGGACAGTGCTTGGAACATAATAAGTGTACTTTACATACCTGCAGAATTTATGAATGAATCTCTTATCTGGCTTGAGATACTGAGACTAACAGCCTTCTGTGGAGTAGAAGGAATCCATACATTTCTGGTCCCTAGATGCTATGGTCATAGTATCTTGTTACCCTAAAATCCATGTTGACACGTAGTTGTTAATGGAGGGGTATGAAGAGGTAAGGCCTTTCGGAGGTGATTGGGCCATGAAGGAACCACTCTTTTAGATGGGCCTGGTGCCCCCATGAGAGAGATTGTCTGCATCTTCCACGATGTGAGGACACAGTGAGAAGTCAGTCTCTGCAGCTTGAAGGAAGCCCTCACCAGAAATCAACCATACAGGCACCCCAGGCTCGGGCTTTCCAGCCTTCCTAACTGAAGAAAATACACTTTGATTATTTTCAAGCTACCCAGTGTGTGGTATGTGTTATAGCATCAAAAACAGACTGAGACAATAATGTGCCAGAGTAGTTAAGGGTAAAAACTACAAAATTCTTTGGGATGGTGGCAGCACTGACTCCTACTTGTACTATCTTGGGCTAGTTATTCGACCTCCCTATGCCTCAGTTTCGTATCTGTAAAATGGAGTTGACAATGGTGCCCACCTTATAGGTCGGTGTAAGATTAAATGAGATAACGTAAGTGAATTGCTTAGCAGACTATCTGGCACTTAGGAAGCCCTTGATAATGTGTTTTCCTCATGACTCATCAACTGACTCATTGATTTATTCTACTCCCATTAACCATTTCAGTTCCTTTTTCCTTTCTTTTCTTTTTTTTTTTTTTTTTTGAGACAGGGTCTTGCTTTGTAGTCCGGGCTGGCCCTGAGCTCACTATGCAGCCCAGGCAAGCCTGGAACTCAGCAATCCTCCTGTCTCTGCCTCCCGAGTGCTGGGATGACAGGCGTGAGCCACCACACCTGGCATTGTGGTATGTGGTATTGATTGCTGGTGGGCGTGAGTCACCACGCCCAGCACTGTATGTGGTTACCAGGGATCAAACTCAGGGCCTTGCGCTTGAGAGGCAGGCACCGGAACCACTGAGCTAAATCTCCGGCCTCAGTTCCTTTTTCATACAGATATTCATCCACTTATGTGTTCTTTGTTCAGCGAGTTGTTCTTTCTTCTACAGTTCATGCTTCTATCTTTCCGTTGGAAATAGCGACCCTCATACATTCACGTAGTCATCCACTTATAGGGGTCTAACATTGAGCAAGATCATTGTGAATTAGCAAGCTTATTGTGAATGACCCGGACCCAATAGTAGGAAAGAATAAAAGACAAGGTGTGAAGACCATCAGCATTTACCCACCTCCTGTATTTAGTCTAATTATGTCTGCAAGGAACTCTTGATGCCTTCCATTCCCCAAACCTCCTCTCCATCATTACCTCAGGGCATAAGCCCAGTGCCTCAGTGTCTGTCCTTTCATCTCCCCGAAGCCCTAGGTCTCTTTTCCTGTCTCACTGTGCACAAGTGTTTGATATGTGAACAGAGCTCATCCATCCGTTTTGGGCCATGCACCGCTCCAACCTGAGACGCTGCTGAAATCTCCTCATGTATGTCATGCTGGGTCAGAAACATCCCTCCTTCGGGTGCCCTGGAATATGTAGTGCTGAGGCCACCTCCCCCAGCACTGTCTACCACTTATCCTTATAGCCTCATTCTCTTCAAGTCCCTAAGGTGGGAAGCCCAACAGGGCCTAGGAATGATGGTGAAAACAATCATGCGAGTGAAGATGGCACTACAAGGCAATGTCATGAATGTGGCTCCTACAAAATGCAGAATATGAAGAGTGCTGTTCAGACATATTTAACAACTGGAATGACCCGTCTAGTCAGAATGGATGCTAGCCACTAGGAGTTAGCACGGCCATGCCAATGCCTCCCAGCTGCGTATCCATCTTTTTAGGCCTCTGTATCTGTTGATTCGGTCCCTGTTCAGCTGGTTTAAACATGAAAATAAGTTGGGATGAAGTATTACAAACTTGCCTTGAACTCACTATGTGGCTCATGCCCCCCCTTGAACTCGGGGCAGTTCTCCTGTCTCAGGCTCCTGAGTGATGGAATTACAAGTGTGCACCACCACCCTTGGCTTTGCAAATGTTTTATTTTGCAAACATCCTAGTTGTAATTTTCCCATTTTAAAAAATGCAAAAAAAAATACACTTTAAAAACCATAATAAAATTTTTAAAAATAGTGTGCTGGATATACATATACCTTTCAACTCAATTCACCAAGTTCTGTCTTGCCCTCCCTTGTTCAACACACACACACAGACTTTTTTTTTCTGTTCCATTTGCAAGTTGCAGTCTCCATGATGGTTCATTCCTATCTACTGCATCAAGCCTGCTGTCAACTTCTGCCTCCCGTGTAATACTATCGGCACAGTTACTGACAGGATTCCCTCGCCCTACCCAGGAAAGATCTAACCTGCACTTCTTGATATAGTCCAGATGCCTGATGCTCACCCAACTTGCAAATACCAGAATCCTCCCCTTTGCCCCTGCTAAGTGAATCTGACCCCCTCACACTGGGAGCAGGGAGGAGCTTTGTATCAGAGTGCTCGCAGCCTTAGGCTAGGGCTACTAGGGCCTTATTTGGAGGGGAAGAATCCAACTGGGTTCTCCCTCTTAGCAGCTTGAACTAAGAGAAGAAGATGATCATTTCTACAGAGCTACAGGTACTAACACTTAGTAGGCCAGGGGGAATCGGGAGCCACTATGAGGGCTGGAGCCATGAGGAAGCAAAAGAAAAATGGGACCCTTGTGCAAAAGTTATTTCACAGAAATACATGTCTTAGTCACTATGTTCATCATTGGGACAAAATACCCAACACAACAGCTTAGAGGAGGAGAGATTCATTTGGGGTCACAGTTCAAAAGATTCAGACCCTGTTCAGCTGGTTTAAACACAAAACAGCAGAAGGGCCCAGGGGGACAACAGCTGCTAACAACATAGCAGTTAGGAAGCAGAGAAAAAAAGGAGGAGCCAGGGAGGAATATATATACCCTTCCAGGACACACCCCCCAGTTAGCTGTAGCACCTTCGTGATCTAATCACCTTTCACAAGCCCAGCCATAGAGCACATGAGGCTTTGGGGTGACGCTCTCTACAGACCGCACCTAGCACCTACTGAGTGTTATACAGGCTAAACACAGCACAATCGTTAACCCATTTCCTGTCGACAACAGCAGCATATATAATATCATCTCCCCTATTGAGACTGAGGTCCAGACTAGCAATGTGATTCATGTGGGGTCACAGAGCAAGCAGCTAGAGGCACCTGTGGCTTCCACCACCGTCCTGCAAGTTCTTGGCTCTTTCCCTGCACTTCGTGGGGCCTGCTGTTCTGTCTTCTCTGGGTTCCCATGATGCTTTGCAGAACACAGCAAAGTCTCAGTCACACCAAAGCCTTAAGTTTCCTGGAGTTGATTTCTGTTCAGTTGGCCTTGCCTGACATGTCAATGTATCTCAGCTTTCGTTCCGGGTTTCAGGAAGAACAATGCTGTATCCCACCAGTGTGGCTGATTGCTCGGAAGTTTGCACAAGTGTACTCACACATTTTCTGGGAAGCTGAAGATGATGCCGGGAGATTAATTATAAATGACCCATTGCCAAAAACTGGATAGGTACAAACCATCTTCTATGGTTTCCTTATTTAGACACCAACTTTGCCTTATTACAACTATAAAAATATTATCAGGCCTTTCACACCTGCACCTGTTCTGTTATACAATATAATCTAATTTCCCCGAGAAGATCCTAAGCTTCAAGAGTTTGACTCTTCTATCACTGAGCTTTTCAGGGAACAATTACTTATTTGATTAGGGGGAGACTTTTCTTTTATCATATTCCTGTAACTAATTTTTAGAAAATTAGCATTCTTCAAAGTACAGACGACTCCAGTGACAGCAAACATAATTGAATCTCTCTGTGTGTTGATTTAGGAGGTGCTTCTGAATGTCATTTCCCTTTACTCCAGACTATTAAAAAGTGTGGATCATAAAATTAGCAAAAACATTACATTTGTTACAGCCTTCTAGATGCTACATGGTTGTGGGACACAGTCCAAACGTGAGTGTCGCATTTTATTTTGGGGGGCTGTTTGTCAGAATCATCCAAGTCACACCGCACGATGCATGGAGACGGTCGGGCCCAAGGTTTGGGGTCAGCGTCCCTCCACGGAGCTCGTTGTATGCCTAGCCTGGCTCTCCTGAGCAGCGAGCTCCGAATTGCATGGATTTTTCCTATTTGAGAGGTAACAAGTCCCACCTACTAGTGGAACTTGAAGATTTGTAATTTGTATGTCATATTTACAACCATGTCTTCTGCTTCATAAGTGGTACTTCTTATTAAGGAAATACCTTAGAGCATGAGAGAGGTCAAAAGTCTATCTTTTCTGGGTAGCTCCTAAATATTCTGATGTTATTTGCTTTCCTGGAAGACAGAAAATCAATTCTAGATCACGATTATCTCCCCCTCCCCGGTCAGAAAAGACACCAAGAAGGGGGACTTCTGGCTCAAATGGAACCTTTGGTTTTAGTTTTTTGAGAAATCTCCACTCTTACCATAAGAATCAGGCAGGCAGAACCTGTGGCAATGGGAACGGGAAAGAGGGAATTGTGGGACTGGAGAGGAAAATATGTATATATATTAATTCCCAGAATGAATGTAATTACCATGTATCACAAACACATAGTAATAAATTTTTTAAACAGGGAAAGTAACTGAGCAGATATGTCTACAAAAGGTCAATAAACTCATGAAAAGATGCTTAACATCACTGGCCATTAGAGAAATGCATACAAAAACGCAAGAGATAAGGTTTCAGCTACTATGATAGCTGTAATTTTTTAAAATATGGTAATTATTAAATGATGAGGAGGTTAAAAACCTGGAATCCATTTAGATGGCTGAGAAGAATGTAATATCATATAGATCCTCACCAAGTGTAGCAGTAAGTCAAGAATTAAACATAAAACTTAGTAGTTGATGTAGCAGTTTCATCCCTAGCTAGGTATCTGAGGAAACTGGGAATACATATTCAAATATAACTTTGGACATAAATGTTCAGAACAGCATTATTCAAAATATTCCAAAAGTAGAAACTGCCCAAATGCCCATCGAAGGATAAATGGGAACCACAAAATGTGGTATTTCCAGACAATGAAATATTAATAAGCCATTAAAAAGAACAGAGTGCTGGTACAGGCTTTAACATGGATGAACCATGAAAACATTTTATCACATGAAAGAAACTCAAGCACAAAGGGCAACCTAGTGTGTGATATTTTTTTTTATATATATATGAAATACAAATAGAAAGTAGATTCATGGCGGCCAGAGTCTAGGGGAAGGGAATGAGGAGAGACTGCTGAATGGTTGTAGTTTCATTTTGGGGTGAAGAAAATGTTCTGGAGTTGGACAGTGGAGATGTTTGTGTATGGACCCAAAATGTGCTAAAAAGCACTGCATTGTACACTTCAAAGCAGTAAGAAAGATGTATTTTGTGTTATGTGAATTTTGTCTCAATTAAAACACACATAAAAGAGAAAGCCCTACAGGATGCTGTAAGAACAATGCACAGGAGGGACTTATTTGCTCTGGACCAATCACAGAGGCCTGAGGAAGAATGGCTTTATGATTCCTTTCAAGATCCAGCGGGGGACTGTCAGATGCCATCTTGCCCACACCTCTGGGTCTTGATGACTTCAGAGACCAGAAAGATGATCCGTGTGATGACCCTTCGCCAGGATACATTATCTCCCCAAGTGACCAGCAGGAAAGTGACAACAGAGGGTGGGGGAGAGGGGAACAGTACACAGACACCTGGGGAGCAGATGAGAGAGCACAGACGAGAAAACATTCTTTTCTTCCCTTTGTCTCCAAAGCCAGGTGACAGAGAATGGAAATGGGAAATGTAGATCAAAATGTAATTTTCTCTTACAAGCTGCGGTGAGGCCAGGGGCTGGGTAGGTATCCTGCCCCGGGGAGCTGCTCAGTTGGCAATAACTCACTGGCAGCTCTGCACAAAAGCGGCGCTTATTAAAGGTCAAATGGAGCCAGCAGGGGAAGGGTTGAGGGAAGCAATAAAGGGACACCAGAGAGAGGGGGCCATTGGGGAAGGCGGTTCTGATTAAGAACTTGTCCCAAGCAAGGCAGAGGCCGGTAATTCAAGACAGCAGGTGATGCCCCTGACACCCGCAGGGGAGGACTGGGCTGGAAAATGCTGTCTTTGTCTCTGTGGCCCAAGATTTTCCCTGGCCCCATTCAAAGGTCAATAGTGAATCAATGAAACACTGGCTTGTATAAGAAACCATTATCAGTGAGCCAGAGAACAGCACTGGAGCTCTCTGCCTCTGCTCACCTGCCAGGGATGAGTGTGTGTGGCTGAGGGATAATGGATCTCTGATGCAGATTCCATTAATTTAGGCAGCCAGGTCTGATTAATTCATCATTGTTGTCATCCTTATCACCATCATCATCATCATCATCATCGTCATCATCCTCATCGTCATCATAATCATCATCATCATCACCAACGTAGTTGTTGTCACCAACATCATGATCACTTACTTCTACTCTCTGTCAAACACTGGGTACAGCTCATGGTTTTACTGAATTCCTTCAACAACCTGTACACAAGGGTGATTGTTATTTCTACTTCACAGGCAGGAATGCGGAGGCTCCATGTTGGCACATGTGCCTATTGGTTTTCATATTTTTCAAACATGAGGTGCTTTCATTTTCACTTCAACATGAGGGGTTTCTTTCACAGCTCTCCCTTGGGTTGCTACAGTAAGGACCGCTTAGGATGCCTCAGAAGTATCTGCTTCTTCTGAGCAAGGGGCTGTAGAAACTCTGTCTTCTGAGCCATGGAAGAAAGTAATAACGTAGGAGGTGAAGCAGTGGTACAAAAAGAGTTGAGAAATGACTGTGTGTGTGTACCTGTGTGCATGTATGTACGTTATTATACTCTTTTTGACTTTACAAAACTCCGGAACTTTTATTTATTTAAACTCTCTGTAAAATATACCACTGTCGTATTTTAATGATTCTCTCTTGGCCCAGTGACATCTGTGAGACTTAACCTTGTAAACAACAGCTTTGCTGGGAGGGCAATTGATGCTTCTGGTACCAAAATCACTGGCACCTTGACTGTGGCCTCACTGAGTGGGCACACTGGCACTATCCTATGTAAAGCATCTTCCAAGAATGTGCATATCTCTATTTCTCTACCTCTATGCTTTCTCTAAATCTCCAGGAACCTGCTCATCTTCAGGCAGGTAGATCCCAAGAACGTGGGGGTGTTACCACACCAGGGCAGCTGTGGGGAACTTAAGCCTGTGTACAAATAAATGTGTTAGCTTTTCTGCCTCCAAGACTTCAGACAGACTTCAGGAAGGCAGTCTGCACATTTCTTAGGTGCCCCATGGAGCTGAGCCTCATTGCATACAACAGCAGCCTGAAAACAATGAACTCTTTATTAGTTTTGGATCATTTCCTGATTTCATTGTCTTTCTCTTTCTTCATTTCTGCTTCCCAAGATCAGCCCATCAGATAAACAACCAGCCTATACATACCCACATCAGGTTGTGCTTTGGGGAAATCTAAAGTAGGCCCCTAACCATGATATCTTTCAGGAATATAACTTCCATAGTTGGTGGGTTACTCAGGGGTCAGTCAAAGAAGTAGACTCACTAGGTAGAGGATCTGTCCCGGGCACATGACCTTACACTCAGGTGTCAAACAGATTAAAAGGTCTCTGTAAAGCTGCTGTCTTTGCACCTGATGCTGGAGTTTGAAATCTGAAGATGGAGACAAGGAGGCCAGAAAGACATGGAGTCAGGAAGAGCAAGGACAGGCCAGGACCCATAAGAAATCATGCCAGTACTTGCTGCATCTGACCTTGATGATGTCAGTCTCCTCAGGGAAGAGTTGGTGCCCATTATGGTTTAAATCTGAAACATGCTCTAAGTGTCTCACATGGTCAGAGCATCGGTTTTGGAAGATAGCAGGATCGTGAGTGCTCATACTTCATAGGCAGACTAACCAACTGATTCCATCAGACCACAAAGACAGTACTAGGTGATGGAAACAGGAAGTGAGGTCTAGTTGAGGGCAGTGGGTCAGGGGGTGACTCTGAGGATGGTATCTGTTCCCTCCCTCTCTGGCTTTCCTTCTGTGTTCTGGCCTCTATAAAAGGAGCAGCTTTGCTCCACCGCACCCTTTCACCGTGATGTTTCTGCTTTGCCACAGGCCTAAAAGCAATGGAATTGACTGGCCATGAATCAATAACCTCTGAACCCAAGAACCAATATGAACTTTGCTCCTTTACATTGTTTTTCTCAGGTATTTTGTTACAGTGATGGAAAGCTGATGAATAGAAACAACTCTCATTATGGGACCAACACATGCCTGGTCTAGGAGACAGACAAGTTGGAGAAGAATCCCCGAGAAGGCAGTCCACACCAACACATCTGAATCACAGGTGCCTTGCCTGGTCTACAGACTGAAAAGTAAAATGTCTGTTCCTGTATTTCCACTCTCCACGTTTGTTAAAGAAATCCTTTGGGGGGCTTTGGAAATGTACAGGGAGAAGGAGTCTAGAGAATGTGATGCAGTTGGCTAAGCAGAATACTTGAAAAAAACCATCACAGTAACTGAAGGACTCTTTGCATTATAAGACAGCAGAGTCGGGCAAGACTTCACTTCAGGACCAGTTGTACTTGGGAATATCTTATGATTAACATTATTAAAATAAAAATGGTTTCATCCTTCTTAACCCCTGAAGACAGAGCCATCAAGTCAATAAAATTGTGCCCTGTAAAATTCCAGAGTGCTCCATTCATGTGAATAATGATGTGAATAGTGCTGCCCCCTTCAGGTGGGTGGTGGGGTAGCCTTATCTTTAAAAACAAGATACACCCACCCATAGATTTGGTTGGTGACAAGAGGGAAAAATTTAGATCTTTAGCCCATCTCGTGATGACTTGGAGGCCGGTCATACCTTGGCCAATAATCAAAGTGTCATTGTTAATAAGACTAAACTAATAAGGAGGAGAGAACCTGGAATTAGAAGGGGATAGTCCAGTGAGTTTGGCACATGAAGGTAGTATGGGAAGGTAAAACACAAAGTCCAAAGAGACCATTTGAGAGAAGGAGAAGAAGCATTTGAATCTGGGACTAGGTAGGAAGCAGAGTCTAGAGGAGCGGAGAGGCAGGTGAGTTCTCCATGAGCTTGGTGAGCCACTGGCTGATCAGTAGCAACCTCTAATCAGCACCTTCCAAAAGGGCGCTGTAAATACTTCCATTAAGTTTAACCACAAGGGACTTTGGTTGGGGTCATTTTGAAGGATTCTAGAAACGCTGTTAAGAAAGAAGAAAAACTAGATTGTGACTGGTATATTTCTTCTTCTTCTACCAATGTAATGCCTTTTGTTGTTGAATGACTCTCCTCCAGCCTCACTCTTGGGCAACCCAACTCCAGATAAGGAAACCGAGGCTCATAACCAGGCGAAATCACTTGTATGCTATCGTACAGTCTAGTAAAGCATGAGTTAACCACTCTTCAAGTCCACCTCCAAGCAATGATGAATGGACCAGAGTGCAGGGTAGGAAAAATTTGGGGTGAAATTCCAGCCAAAACTGGAAACTTGCTTTCACCTTTGACCTCCCTTATTTCTTTGACCAGAGTAAACTCTTGCACAGCCCAAGCAAAGACAGGGCTGAGCTCATTAAATCACTAATTCTTTCCCTGCTACACTGGCCGTAACACGGCCTCAGAGTCAGCAAATCCTGTTATCTGCTTAATCTGATTTATGCCAGGCTGCTATTTACTTTTGAAATTTTTTCCTGGTTGGATAATGACATCCCTGAAAAGGTTCTATTGATTTCTCAAGTACAGGTTTATCGCAGCTGAGTCAGCCCAGGCCTCCACCAACGGGAGTTCCATTCAGATCTTTATCTTTATAGCGTGAGAGACCAAGTTTAGTTAAGACCGTGGGGATGAGTCCTGAGGGTTGCATTCATACTCGTAATGAAACAAAATTAGAAAGCGCTTCAGACTTTAATGTTCCCTGTATTCACTGTGCCGAATTATGCACAGAGGACAGAACGCAAAAACAGAGGTGAATTTGGTACTTTGCATACGCTTGTAGCCAAGCCGTACAACTTTCGGAAGGGGAAAAGCAGGCTGGAAGTCTAAACTTTGCACCGATGCTGACAGTGTGCTCTAGCCTCAAGTGCTCGGCACCTGCCAAGTCTGGTTTCCAGCCCCAAATGGGGGGAAAAAATCATCTACCTTCCCCACTGCATCGCACTTATCAAAGCCCTGAGTTTTATTGATACCTGAGAACAGATTATTATTACCTGCACATCCCCAAGATTGAGTCTTCATACTGAAGGGAGTCTTAAAAATCTTACTTCCTCCTAGAAACTTTCCATCATTTTGCATTCATTTATTCACTCAGAAAACATTCATTGAACGGATACTGGAGCCATGAATTATTTCCGCCCTCCCGTATGCTCTCCGCTTAGACATCCTGTCCGCGCCTCCCGTGCTAGGCGATTTGTATGCTCTGTCACAAACTCTCTCGGCCCACTTTTCTGGTTCCAGCCTTCAGTATAGCAAATCAACTGCTTGCAGTTATTTTCTGAAGGTACCTTGCATCAAATGCACAAGAGTTCCTATTTTCTACTCTAGGGTTTGTTCCAGGAGCTATTTTGGTGCATTTGCAAAAGTGGAAATGTGTTGGAGCTAACACTGTTGGGGTCATGACCTTGACCCATAGTGGGTAAGAGTTGACGGATGACATTTTCCATCTCCCATTTTCAGGGAGCCATTTCTAAAGTATTCTCTGGTTAATTCTCAGAGAGTCTCCTTGGAGGGTTAACCTCTGGTCCCCATGTTAGTAATTACTTCAACAGTATTGCTTTGGCTTGGTTTTCTTTCCTTTTTTTTTTTTTCCCCCACTTCTTCCATCCCCTCTCTCCTTTTCCCTGGCAGCTCATTGCAAACAAAACACCCACGTGCAAGTGCTTCTCTCAAATTCCACTCAAAGAGGAGAATCTGAGCTAAGACCTCCACTGCTTTTCAGGGAGACACAGTACTCTCGATCACTGCTAATAGAGCAGGGGCGAGGTTAAGTCCATTCTCCCCACCCCTCTGCTCCAGTTGATTTGTTCAAGAGTGAGTGATCCACAGGAGGTAAAGCCAATCTCATTTTTCTCCGTCCTAGAAACTCAGAATCCAGGCACGATTCAATCTCAGTGGTATGTTTAGAATGGAAAGCATTGTAAAGTCTGGCCTGGAAACATTCCTATATGCAAGGGGTAGAAGAAACAAATTTGCAAAGAGAAAGAGATAAAGAGCCACCTGGGAGAGCCAGAGGGAAACTGCTGGATTTCTGGTCACTTTCTAATTTTTGGTTCAAGCTCCTTAGAAGCCCTTGCCCCTTCTCTTACTCCTCCTGAGTTCTCTTTTGTACACCCAATAAATTCAGTTTTACTGTTTATACAACCTTGAGGGTACCTTGTTATATGCAAGCCAGTAGTCTGGAAACCAGAACATCTCATGTACCAGACATGTAATAAACTCTCCTTACACAAGAATAAATAAGACAGAGCCTCTGCCTTCAGAAAACTTAGTATCTAACTTATTGATATAGAAAAGATATTGCTTCAGTGTCTTACAACATTTCCTCTGACAAATCCTTTCCATCTGTAGGCCTTGTATATTTCCCCATTCATAGTAATTATTAATTGTCACATTTATAGCAATTGCAACCATTTCCTAACCCTTCCTGTGCACAGAACACTGGGCCAAATGCTTTGTGCGTGTCACATCTTTCCTCTGAATGGTTCATTTCTTTAACGTTAAGGACAGAGCAGTAGATACGAGCATTTCAAGTTACGGTAAGTGTTGTGAAGGAAATAAATCAGACCATGGGACAGAGAAAAAACAAGTCCAAGTAGAGTGAATGGGCAGAAACTTTAGATGGGGCAATATGATGAGCAAGCAGGGGCTCTACGTTTAAGCCGAGATTAAAGAGTGAGAAGAAAATAGACGTACAAAAATGCAAAGGAATATTTAAACTTGTGTGTCTGACTTATGTCACTTGACATTATGTTCTCCAATTTACATCCATTTTACCCAAGAACTCTTCAAGTTTATCTCTCTTTATGGCAGACCAGTACTGCATTTTCCTTGTCCATTCTTCTGTTGAAGAACATGCATGCTGTTTCCAAGATCTAGCTATGACATTGTGCTGCTATAAACATGGATATGGATGTCGAGGGACCCCTGTATTTCAACCGTTTGGGGAAGGTATCTAGAGGAGGGATTGCTAGGTTGAATGTCTACATTGTTTTTTGAGGAGTTACCACACTGATTCCCAGCAAGCATACTCGTTTACATCTCACCAACAGTGTAGAAGAGTTGCTTTTCCTTTCCCCTGCGTCCTCACTACCGTTTGTTATTATTAGATTTCTTTGAGACAGGGTCTCACTTTGTAGTTCAGGCTGGCACTGAGCTCCCTGTGTAGTCCAGGCAAGCCTTGAACTCAGCAATCGTCCTGTCTCTGCCTCCCGAGTGCTGGGATTACAGGTGTGAGCCACCACGCCCGGCTAGATTTCTTTGAAGATAGCCATTCTTTATGGGTAAGATGTTGTCTCAAAGTAGCTTTAATTTGCATTTCTCTTACGGCAAGTGATGCCAAGCATTTTTTCATGTGTTTTTTGGCCGTTTGTACTTCTGAGAAATGTCTGTTCATTTAGGTCATCCAGTTTTTGGTTGGGATGTTTATTTTTGGAAATCTAATTTGAAGTTCATACAAGAATATGGGGAACAAAATGGAAAACAGTTAAATAGGAAGTGGGGAGAGGCTCAGATGATTCCCCAAATTACCTATCCCATTATTTCAAAATATTTATTACTTATGCTAATTTGTTTCATTTATACTACTAGTTTATTTTAGTTCACTGAAATACTAATATCTTTTTATACTAATACTAATATCTTTTTCTTCTTATAAGAGAGACCTTTCTGGTCAGTGTCTTATACTCTGAATAACTACTTTGAAAATAACAGTACACTGTGTATTAACTGTTGTCATTCTCGTATAATTTTGTTACAGAAATTTTGTTTTATTTTTTCACAAAATTTAAAAGAACACAAGAAAGAGCTTCTAGACAGAGTTAAGTGCAAAGGTCCTGAGATAGGAATAGAATGAAAGAATTGAAAAAAGGGCTCATCTTTGAGAAAAAAAAA
>PVIC010013925.1:0-37344 GCA_004025085.1 Thryonomys swinderianus | reverse complement strand
CCCGGAGGGCTGCACCCTCCTGCCGCGTGAGCAAATTCGGTCTCCTTTCCCCAAATTGAGGATGTTTAGGAAGCTCTGACCAGTCCCAGTATCTGCTTCAAGTTCCAGGCCCATGGCAGTGTTCCGTAGCTTGGCCCCCACGGTTGTCCTTGTTTGTTTGTAGAAAAGAAGCCCTGCGCCCCACTGGGGGAAAGTGAGTCCCTGTCTCTGCAAGACCTGGTGCTTCAGCAGTGTTCTGACTTGGGTACTGCTGATTTCCTTTATTTGGGCCCAGTAAACACACACTTGAACTTGGCCATTTTCTCTTTTCTCCACCCAGTCTCTGTAGAAACACACAGGAAACGGGCTTAAGAGGGGGCTAGGGGTAGAGCTCTGAGGTAAAGCACTTGCCTGTCAAGCATTACACTATCACCACCACCACCGAAAGAAGAAACACCTTAGAGAAAAAAAAAAAAAAAAAAAAAAAAAACCTTTGTTTGGGAGAATCTATAATATACAAGCAAATGAAAACATTAATGTTGTTTCAGGATTCCTAGGGTTAGGGCTTGCACCAAATCCCAGATGGGAAAAACATTCCACTTTAGAGTCCCAAACAGTCTACTACATCTCCTCTGCTATCTCTGCATCGACAAAATGAAAAAATTCCACCAGAGATTAATTCTCGCCTGCATGGCACTTTAAAGATTAAAACACTACATCACAAAAGCAAAGCATTATCCATAGGGAGAAATAGGAAAATCACCAAGGGAAAAGGAAATAACAAGTGAATCAGCCAGAAGGGAACTGTTCTAGAGATGAGCGGCCCTGTGGCTCTAAACTTAGGTTTCCGTCTTGATCCCTGCAGTATCTGCAGTCTGACTGAGGCTTAGCTCAAATAAAGATGCCAAGCAAAGCTGCTGTGTTTATGGGAAAGGGCCAGCACATTTTGGTTTTTTTTTTAACTAGAAAATCTGAGGTAAGTTAGTTCTTAGGTGAACATTTATTTTCTTTCATTGATCTTCACATTGAAATATGTCATAGTTGATGGTGTTTTAAGTCATGTGGTTACAACTAAATGTCTGTCTACCTGTGAAAAAGAGGCTTTTCCTTAACTGTCCAAAATGCCTTGAAATCACCAAATAATTCAAAACCAGAAAACACTATCAGGTACCATGTAGATTCTCATCTCCTCCTAAATGATTCAAACTGTCTTACTTTGGTTAAATAGTTTTGAAATCAAGCGCATGATTCTTAAGTGAACTGCAAAGTCAGGGCAGAGAATCTTCTCTGCTTGGTGTTAGAAAGTTTGCTGATCCTGAAATGTTTTCTCTGACTTCAGGACAACCACAGTTCGTGTTTCCCTGCAGGCCTAAGCCTGATGTCTTCCAAGAAAGCGTCACCGCTGCAGCCCATGCGGAACGTCCCCTCCAAGGGTGTCGAGCTTAAAAGAATCTGAAAGGAGAATCTGGATATGACAGGATTGAAGATTTGCTGCCATCTCTTGCCAGTTTGGTTCTCCAAGGCAGGGACATGGGTGGAGTCGGGGTGCTCGGAGCTGGGGTCAGCGCAGCAGCCAAGGCTACGCCCCCCAGCCCTGCCTCAAGCTCATGCGCTGGTGGCGACCATGGGCCCTGGGCACTGGGCAACCTCACCTCTGTTACTAAGTCTCGTGAAAGAGACTTTCGGGGGACTTTTGTCCCATCAAGAAATAATTTACTGCTTCTTATTAATCTCGTCCTATGAAGACAGTGTGTTTTTACTTGACCCTCCAGCAGAAAAGGGAGCCATGTTATCTACAGTTCACTCAGTATCCAGTGTAGTATGTGCATAGAGGGGGCAGGTACTCCAGCGCGCCTGGTTCCACTGCACCGTGGAAGCTGTGTTACATCCAGAATGTATGGTCTGGATTTCTTTATCTGTGTGGACATAACCCTGCCTAGCTTAGACCCTCCTCCCCTAACCGTCCCTTGCATAGGCTCTACACACGGCTGTGTCACCAGCCATGTTGCCAGAACACACCGGAACATTCTCTCATCAGAGAAGCCACAAGAGAACAAAAGAATCGTCATTAAAGTAGCTTTGTTAGTCCATCGCTCAGTTATGACTACAACATCCTATATTTTTCCGATTTTCTACTTTTGCACATAGCTGCTCATGAAACCTCTGTTTATCTTCCCTGTTGGGCTGAAGGAAGAAATAGAAGCAACACACACACACACACACACCCCAGCAGTGGGTCCTTCTCAGGAGGTGGCACCAGCATAAAAGTCTGGAATGTGCTTGGCTTTGCCCCCATCACAGCAAGGCATTAGAAATATTGGATTTAGTGTTGTGCATCCACAGATATAAAATTAGAAGACAGAAGTCTGGACCTGGGCCTCACTCCATACCGCTAACTCTGAGAGCACTGGTCGCCAAAAGGGTTTGGAACGGTTGTCTCTCTACTGATGCTGCCATTCATTTCTATGGGAACAGAACTACTTACATCTAATTACAGTTTCTGCTTAAATTAACAGGACAGATATGACAGCAAAAACTTCTTCGGACTGACTGGTGGGGGGACCTTTCACTGACACAGCTTATGAAGTACTTGGCTTGCAGCACAGTAATGTCAAATTTTAAAAGTCATTTAGAATTCACATGATTCAATCTAGCAATTTATGGCAGCCAGAGAAATAATATTGGAGGATGGGTAATGAGGGCAGGCAGTGGCACGCAGCACTTTGGAAGGGAGAGTAGGTGGTTTTGCAGAGAGGATGACTTTCAAAGGCCAAGGTTAGCTCACACAGCATCATACACAGCCCACAGGTGTCAGAGCCAGAGTCAGACCCAGCAGCTCAGCCTCAGAGCCTGGCCTTCCAGACGCCTCAGCTCCTGACTCCTGCTGGAAATGCATTGTCTATGCTTAGAATGAGTCTGAAGACAGTTTTGTTGCTCCTCATTCTGGACGCCCAACTTTATGCCATGGGCCCCAAGGTGAACCCAGGGCCCAGACCAGGTCACCACCACAGATTTTTGTGGACCCTGCCTCCAGGCTGGAAATGGGGAGCCTGCCTTTGACAAAGGACATCCATGAATGTGAAATTCAAGGTTCACAGAATTTGCCATCAAACTGTCTCCTTTGTGCTTTACATCTTGTTCCAGCTGTCTCTGAGTCTCTGAGTTTGTTCACCCTCTCCTGCCCATCTACCTCTCCTGTCAGTTTGATGAGTTTATCAGATCCCAGCCCTTCCCTCTGTGACCCGGCCTCTGATTACCATCTCTCTGCCTTGATCAAACAACTTAGCAAACAACCACTTCAGCAGGATGGCCCGCACAGCCCTGTGGGCCACGCTCACCTGGGGCAGACCAGCCCTGTGTCCCAGGCAGAAACACAGCCTAACTGCCACGCTTGGGTCGTTTGGAGCCTAGCACAGGACAGAGGGACCCAGCCTCGCTATTTGTGAAAGTAGCTACTGAAAATGAAACTTGAAAAGATCCCTGTATAGTTGCACAGCATATTAGACACAGTCAGTCTCCATATCTATAGGTTCTGCAGCTGTGACTCAACCAACCGTGGGTGGAAAATATTCAGGGGAAAAACTGTGCCTGTACTGATTGTGTACAGACTTTTCCTCTCACCTGGACAATGCAGTGCAGCAATTATTAGCATAGCTGTTGCATTATGTTTGGTATCCAAAGTAACCTAGTGGTGATGTAACAGGGGATGTCCATACGTTCTATGCAAATACTGGGCTGTTTTATATTAAAGACGTAAGCATCCTCGGACCTTGGTGTCTGTGGGGGTCTTGGAATCGATTCCCCATGGATGGAAGAAGGACAGCTGTGTAAGTGCAGATATTTTAGATTTTTAGATGCAGCATAAAATTTAAGGATGTGTAAACACGGACACAGGAACATGCATATTCTTTCCTGAGGAACACACCCCATTTAAAAGTTGAACACCTCTTAGTTGTACCTTCCAATTCCCCATTTGAGGCCAGGGTCCCTGTGGTGCAGGTGTGGCTCTGGAGACAGTCACGGAGGTGAAGGTGCACCCACTCCTGGTCCTCGATCAGCTGGCTTTCCCTGCTTTGTTTTGTCTTCATAGTCCACAGTAACATATCACTCCAGGAAGCTTTTTGGTGAGAGCTTAGCAAACCATGGCCTGGGGACCAAAGTCTTGCTCACTGCTTCCCTTGCAAACAAAGTTCTGCTGTTCTTTCTGTACCTGTTAGCAGTACACGCAATATACAGTCACCTTGAGATGTGGATGCGTGTACCTAGTGCACCGTTTTCTCTCCCAAGTCCCCTTTCCCTCCACTCCCCTCCTTCCTCCTCTGGTTCTGCTCTCCCCATCTGCATTCTCATTGGTATGACTTCTTTGCTCATGCTTTACAGGAACACAGCCATATCCGTTGGTTCCCTGCTGTCCACAGCCACCTCCAGTCAGAGGAGCCACACGTTCACTTCAGATCCTACAGAGAAAATGTGTGCGGCCCTGTCCTGGATCAGCACAGCGCACAGCAGCCTGAAATCCATTCTACCCGCAAGAAGCTTTCTGAGGCTAGCAGAAGCCAGCACCCGGGCGCAGAGTTCGGGACAGGCTCTTCCCCACGGGCACTCTTCACACCCATCTCACAGTCGATAAGGAACTGCAAGCTCCACCTGAACTGAAATGCCAAGGTGTGTGTACCCATTAACTTTCTCCAGGAGGTACCGGAGTCCTACCGTAACACAGCTTGTTCCCATTTCCTCGGACTAGCCACAGTCCATGTATTGGCCTGGTTGATTTTAATGAAGAATAACTGAGAAGCGCAACTCACAGGGTGAATATGAAATCTCCATCTCTTCTGGGGGAAAAGAGCGGAGGAAAGAGACAGCAACAACAATTTATTTCACATTAGAGGAAAAGTACAGCTTCCAAATAATTAAATAACTTGCTTTAAGCAGCATTTGGGTGCATAATAGAGAGACCAGTCTGTAAGTGTGTGGTTTCTGCTCTAAATTCTCTTCTAGATGTGGAAATTAATGTCTAAGTGTGCGCAAAGAACAAAATAGAGCAGCTCTCATCTGCGCCACGCAGGGGATGCAGACGGCTCCTGAGCATGCTCCACGCATGGGAAACGCAGCGCTCACGGAGAAGGAGGCACCTGGCATGCACCAAGCCTTCGCCCAGCCCTGCAGCGCACAGAGGAATCTTCTGCCTGAGATTCCAATGAGTGTTTTGCTCATTTTATTCTTTTTTAAAGATGAGTTTTTGTTTTCACTGATGCTACAGCTTGACGTGGGTGTATTCATTTGTGCTGGGCGCCTGAGGTCTGGCAAGGCTCGGGCCGAAGTGCAAGTGATTGGGGATCTCATCATACTGTGGCTCTGCTGTGCGGGCTCAGTCGGGCCACATGCCTTCTCGGTACCCTATAAGATCACACAGGTCATGAAAGGGAACCCAACCTACCGTAACGTGATAAATTTAACAGCTGAATTAAAGGAAGCGCTTTCTCCCCGGAGTGTGTTACCTGTGTTTTCGCTTCCACCTGGAGACCACAAACTGCCTGCTTGCCACTCTGAGTGTGTGAGCAGAGCCGGCTGGCGACAGAGAACAAGACCACCGCGCTACACCAAGACCAGGCCATGTCCCAGGGGAAGACGCTGGGAGGCAGGAGGCAGGCGCCATACCCAAGGTCCTCGCAGAGAGCCAAAGCAAGGAGAAGCCATTGTCAGGGGAATTTTAGAATTAGTGTCACTGTCTCACAAGTGCCGGACAGCCACCAGACCCAGAAGCACCTCTACTGGCACACAGCCAGGGTAGAAAACATACCAGGCGGTGCCAGCCTTGCAGTGGGCAAAGGGATGGATTCGGACGCGCCCCCCTCCACCCAGCAACCAGCAGCCAGGGTGCTCTGACCATCTACTTTCCGTCGTGGCCCAAATGTCAGCCAGGTCACTTTTACTGCTCCTACTGACCGTTACCAAGTGGTAACGATGAGGCCAGAACGGCCGGAAAAGCCAGTGGCCATACCCATCAGACTCTGGTGGAGAGGGAACAAGAGAATCTAGCATATTTATTTCTCCACTACAGCTTTGGTAAAGGGCTTGCTGCTAGACAACAGAATATCGTAAATGTTTTATTAGTACAGTAATTATACAGAACAGTACAGTAATTATACAGAACATCAGGATTTGTTGTGGCATTTCCTTACATGCACACAATCTTCAATGTCTTAAATTGTCTTAAATGTCTCCCATTCCCTGCCCCCCTTCCTTTCCTCACATCTCATAGTCACCCTTCTACTTGTGTATCACCTTTTTGATTTCTTTCCTTAGAGTCCACATATTAGGGGAATGATAATCACCAGTTTCCTTTATTTTCCTGCACATGACATGATTTCATTCTTCTTCATGGCCAAATAATACTCCATTGTGCATATATACCACAATTTACTTATCCGTTCATCCATTGACAGGCACCTGGGCTGATTCCATAAATTAGCTACTGTGAATAGCGACAAAGTACACATAGAAATGTGAGTGTCTCTCATGTATGCTGACTTCAGTTCACTTGGTACACACCAGAACTACTACAGCTGGATCATAAGCTCTGTTTTTGTTTTTGCTTTTTTTTTTGGATAGAACCATGAATTGATGATTAACTGGGTAAAGAATTTTATTTAGCCTTTGGACATATAGCATCTCAAGGTTGAATAACATTCTGAAACCATCTTTGAATTTAGAGCTTCTGAATATCTCTTTGCCTTATTTATTAGAACCTGAGAAACAATCATTCAGAGCTCAAAACCAGTATGGAAAACATTTTCCTCATGTCTCCATAATGTGACCTCTCATATCATGATATTGGAATGGTATCAGGATGGTGATTATTTGCAAGAGAAGCGAACACTCATTATTGACTATTGGTTTAAAGATGTCATTTTACACAACTTTCTAATACATGTGGAAAGCAGAAAGTGACACAAACCCTCCTCAGTGAACGTGGCCCGCAACCCTCAGCCAGCCATGCCAGTCGGTAAAGAGAAAGTGACAGGAATGGAAATGCTACCCTTCGGCACACGGTGCTATCCTCCTGCAGGCCACGGGTCTGCATTAGGATCAAAGGAAAGGCAATTTAAATGTGTTGGGCAGAATCTTTTCCTCCCAGCCTATGGGTAAGGCTGTTTTATTTGCTTGACCCTGTCTAGCCCTAAAACTATTTATGGTCAGATATTACCCAACATGTGAAGAGCTGCAGAACAAAATTAGACTTCTTTTAACCAAGGACAGGGGAAATAAGTTAATTTCATGCTATTTCTTGAGGTCAGATAACAAAATGCACATTTACCCAGGAAAGAAAAATTGCAGACTTTTCTTCCCAAACATGTGAGTCCTGAAAGTGCAAACGAACAAACATAGAAGTCCAGCTCTGAGAGAAGAGCTCCCCACACAGGGCCAGCCTGTCAGTTTGCCAGCACAGGGCTGGCAACAATGGCTCCAAGATGGCCGCCCTCTGCCAGGCCGCTGGGTGCCACAGTGATGAGGCCAGTCCTCTGGACAACATCCAGCACTGGGGGCCTTTGCTTTACCCTTTGCACATCTCACGCAAGCTTCTCTGCAAGGCCAGTGATGCTGGGGAAAGGTGCAAAGGGATGGCTTGTGACCTTCAGAAGCAAATACACAGTGGTGCTTGGAAGTGGTACTGTGGGGTGGCTGGAAGGCGGAGGACTTGCTGCATGAAGGCGAGGACTGCTGAAGAGACCGAGGGGTCACGAGAACAGAGCCCTTTCACAGCTGTGGCAGCTCAGGCCCTGAGGTCGATTTGACCAGGAGACACTGACCCCAGCAGCAGGGCAGGACTCAGCCCATTGGTTAGTCCCATTTGTACTAAATGACACTGTGTTGAATTTAGGAAAGAAAGGAGGAAATGCCTAATAATAAAGTTGAGAAGGTTAGAAGGGAAGTGTAATTGGGCTCACTGTTCCTGGTCTCTGCTCTAACACTCTTTTGAGTGGAGCCCAGATGGGAAGGTAAATGACCTGAGGCCTAGAAATGGTACAAAAGCTCCTGTGGAAACCCAGAGTCAAATTACCATGTGCCCCAGCAGTCCTGCATCTGGGGATTTGAAATGAGCCAAACTCTTGCCCCAAAGATTTGAAATGAGCTTCCCAATAACTCAGCGATGGGACCAATCACAGGCCATCAGCAGAGGAAGGACAAAGCAGCTGCACTAGACATTCACAATGAACTACTTTTACCTTAGGAAAAGAAAAATCCCATCCCTGTGACAACTGAGGCCAGTGCTCAGCAAAATACACCAGGCACAGTAAGGGAGATGGTGAATGTCCTCACGTACACCTGGAAGCCAGAGCAGAGACCCTTTCCTGTAAGCAGAGATGGGCCGATGGTCACAGGGGACATCAAAGGGCAGGAGAGCACTCAGGGTGTTATCATGAGATCTTCCGCATCGCACCCATTCATATAATTAATGATAGTATGTTGTGCATTTCAAATTTGCTGAGAGTGAATTTTGAATGTTCTCACCACAGAAATGAAATGCATCTAAGGTGATGCATTTGGTAAACAGCATGCTTTAATTCCGCACTGTACTCAGAAATTATAACATCACTTTACACTGCATAAATGTACACAATTATAATTTATCCATTTCCAGTAAGAAAAAATAAATTAAAACATGTGGAACTCAAATCAAATCTAATGTCTCAGTTAAACCCAGGCACACAAGATCTACACCATCTCACAGCTTCGTGGGCATCCAGCCCTCTTCCCACAGGGGATCCCGCACCTCAGTAACAGGACTCCTGGGAGCACTCACTTTTCCTCCTGCTCCTACCTTCCTCTCCTGCTAGTAGCCACCAGGCTGAGAGGCGTGCTCTGAATCACTAGATTAGAGCACACACTCATAATTCTTAGAGGGATGGTTTGTAGCCACAGCTCTCCATCAGTTCAGTAGATAGCAACCAAGACAAAGCAAATAAAATTCAGTTTCCCCAACAGGGATTGCTAAATGCAGGTCACTGGGCCCCACCTTCAGGATTCCTTTTTCAGGAGATCTGGGCTACAGCTGGTAATTCACCTGCATTTTTTTTTTTTTTTTTTGAGACAGGGTCTCGCTTTGTAGTTCGGGCTGGCTCTGAGCTCACTATGGAGCCCAGGCAAGCCTCGAACTCAGCAATCCTCCTGTCTCTGCCTCCCGAGTGCTGGGATCACCTGCATTTTTAATAAGTTCTTCTAGTGATGTTGATGCTGAAGCCACCGGCTTGAGAAACACGGATGTAGAGCAAGAGCAGGGAGGTTTTGGAGCAGGAAAGGATAAGCCGATCTGTTTCCTTGTGGATTGTTTCTACGCACCAGATTCCACTGCAGAGCAGCTGTAAACAACCAAGCAAGTCCAACCTTCCACTCAGGTGCTGCCTCTAATTGACATTTTTGGAGACTCGCTTCTCCAGGGAATTAGGCATCCAGAAAGGGTCCCTGAAGATGGAACAACTGTGTATCCACAGCTAAAATGATCTTGCGAGAAAAGTTCAGTCCTAACTGTTCTGAGGCCATACAGCTCACTCTGTTCCTCACTAGCAGAAGTGGCCTGACCTGGAGCCCTACCCAAGGACAGAGGCACAAACCCAACAGTCCACACAAATCCACCGAAGCCCAATTCCAAGCAGAGTGTCCGACCCACTATGTGCCCAGGAGCTGTCATGATGGCCTTGGGCTGGGTTGTTCAGGCAAGCCAGAGGATGTGCTCATCTGTTCTGAGCGATGTACCAAGAAAGGGCTAATGTTTTAAAAAAAAAGTTCCCAGGTCATCTAGCCCTCTTTTGTGTCACACTGATAGGCCTTTGCTGTGGGGAAAATCCATTGCATGGCATAATAGACCCAATGGAGCAATTTCCACATGTATTCTCATTTGACTCCCACAATCCTGTACCTGTTAGCATTAGTTTGCTTCCCATTTTACAGACTTAGAAATGGAAATTCAGGAAGGTCACCCAAGGTCAAAAACCAGATCAAACCGGGCAGCACATGCCCAATGCACGATGCCACAGCACCTCCCAGAGGCCAGGAGGTGGACCTGAGAAGGGGGCTCTGAACAACCAATGGAATTCATTAAAATTCTCCATGCCAAGCAAAACCACAAAAGAACAGGACAAGAAGTGAGCTGTTTGAGCAGCAAATGATAGATAAGCAAACAAAAACAAGATAAAATTGGATTTAAAAACATTTACACAACTTCTTTCTCTAAAGGCCCTTATGAAAGCTCTTTCGTAAACCCCTGTGGGATCCTTAGCCACAAAACTCACTCATCCCCTCTCTCAGGCTAATTTTCATTCTCAATTTGCTAAAGTTCTCATGTTAGCATCATCTGCAAAGAACCATCAGTACCGGTACTGGAGCAGCTTTGTTAAAGGTGGTCGGTTTCCGAACCCCAGCCATGGGAATGTGTATTGAAACAGCTTTAAATATGTATTCATGAAGATGTGCTTTTCTCATAAGCTCAGTCTCCTCCTTGCTTCTTATCTCTCTCATGTCCTGGTCAGGGCCAGCCTCAAGCAAAAGCAACAAATAGAAGTTTATTTTCACACCACGTCCCACTCCTAATCTCTACTCCCCCACCTTCCTGTAACAACCCCAGGTACTTCTTCCTACATCCCTTGGGCCAAGGACTCAGTTTTCTGTCCCAAGCAATCAAAATCCACCCTCCAGAAAGGATATGATCACATTTTTCACACTCTCGACCAGTGGATCTCAACTTTGACTGAATAGAAAAGTTGTCTTTTAGTTTTAAAAATTCTGTCAGTGCATGAGCTCCACCCTAGACCAATCAAATCGGAATCTCTGACAGTTGGCATCAGTAATTTGAAAATAATCAAACAAAGAAACCACTCCTAGTGATCCTAACAGACAGCCAGGGTTGAAAATCACTGCATGCACATGAATAGAAAAGCCATTAGATTACCCTTTCTGGAAATACATTTTATATAGCTTAACAAAGCCTTAGTTGTGGGATTTTCACACAGGCCATGGACTGATGCAGAAGGAAAATTAGAGGAAGAAGAGAAGACCCTGGCGTAGACATTTCTCCCTGAAGAGCTGGGTACCCTGTGGTTTTCTTCTTCCTCAACATGCGTCCCAGGCCCGGCAGTGAGACTGTCCTCGAAAAGCTGCATTGGCTGACATCATTGTGCCTGATGGTCTCTCAGATCCACCGTCCTGTGGCTGAAATTCACGTTGGTGACTCTTAGACACTTCAGTTATCTTTATTTCCCCTGCATGCTGGCAGATTACTTTCCCTCTTACACCTAATTCAAACAACTGTCTGTGACTTCCAGGATTCAGCCGAGGGAGTACTGTATGTAAAGGAAGTAAGGCAGTAAGGTATTTACAGTGGCCAGTGCCCCAAGTGTGGCTCACAGGTCATCCTGTAAACAGGAAGGGTGAAAGCTAGCTGGGTCGCATAGGATACCACTTTGGCAGGATTCTCAAGAAAGCAGGACCCAGTCCGCAGCCGTGTGGGCCAAGGATCTGTTTAATCTCTGTGTCTGAGAGCCATCAAGTCCTCTTGAAAGGGCTTATTCCAAGTCAGCTATCACACCAGATTTGTAACTCTGCATGCAGATCTCTGACTGGCAAATGGACAATTCCTGTTGGACAGCCTTGCCTTGGGAAATTGAACTCAGCACCAGGAGCTTTCTTAGCAGGAATGAAGGTAGAGGAAAGGCACATATCCAAGAAGTATGTCCCCTACATGCTTCCAGAGACCCCATCTTCTAGAGCTTATAGGAAACCACAGCTTCTTCCACATCAACCATGGTTCCTGGACCCATTCTCCTTCCCTTAGGCAAGGAGGCTCATTTTCTGAGAGTCAGACTGTAGGAACCATGGAAGGATGGCCTGGGATCACTTCACTGAAAGGATATTGCCAGGGGCTCAGTTACCAGTGTCTGAGGCAGGGTCTTCAACCAGAACAGTGACCCTTAAACTCCTCTGCACATTCAAAGCTTTCAAAGCTCCTGAGGCCATGCCCCAGGCCAGCTACATCAGAATTCTCAGAGGAAGGAGGCCCTGGCAACAGTATACTCAAGGTGCTAAAAATAGCCCAGAAATGTCTTGAAGTGACCTCAGGTTCTTTTTTTTTTTTTTTTTTTAACTTCCCCATGTGACTCAGGTGAAAAGCCACGTTTTTAAAGCACTGAACTATGTCAGCAAATTACTACTAGAAACGCCACAGTCAGGGTCCATTCCCCAGCGGACAATGGATCAGAACCTCTGCAAACTGTGAGCCAAAATGAATCTTTGCACCTCAGAGTGGTGGCTGTTGGCTGTTGCGTCTCAGAGATGAGAAAGAGCCAAGTTGTAGAGTGGCCCAGAAAGACAAACGCCTGTGGCACTAATATAAGATGTGATCAAAATTATATCAGTGATGTATTCCAGAGAAAGACACACTGCCATTAACCCCTCCCACAACACTTCCCACACCACTGAATACATTTAGCCCATTGTTCTTGCCACTTTCTGAAGCAGTTCAGAAAGATCCCTTTTGTGAGTATCTTTATGAAAAAGGATCAAAATACAGTGTATCTTGCTGCCACCGAGTGCCATCCAGTGGAAAAGCAGCTCATGAAACATTACAGTGCATTCCCACACTCTGTTCACTGGCATGAAGCAACTCCTGACTCTTCCTCAAAGTCAAGGTGACTCTGAAAGGTAAAGGTCTGAGTGGATTCAGAACAGGAAAGCCACCACAACAGCATAACAAAAGACACAAAAGGGGACTTGCTGAACTGCCTCAGCGTATGGTCAGCTTGATGGGAAGAGTAAGCCCGCAGCAAGGGAGATCATTGTGAGGACTGGTGGCAGTGTGTCTTTTAATGTAGTAATTTTAAAAAATGTAAACAGTCCGTTTTTCAACCACATCACATTTATCAGAAACGCTGAAAATACCATGGAAATGTGATGTCAGTGAACTCAGGTCTTGACACATGAATCCCAATAAGAACAAAAGGTGACACAGTCCCCTTTCTATAGAAGCAGATGACCTTTCAGGAGAAACGTGAGTGAAGAAAAAGGAAGACAGAAGAAGAAGAGGAAGAGGAAGAAGAAAGGAACACTGGCAATCCTTGACAGTCCTGCCCCCTTCCTAATAAGTGTTTAAAAAAGCCATTTTCAACATCCTTGGTAATCACCTATCTCAACCCAGCTCTGACCCATGGTCAGCTTTTCACTGACCTGGATGGACTGTAGCATAAAATAAAGCCAACAGTGCTGCAAGATATTTATCGAGTGCTTACTATGCTTCTGGACCTAAGTACTTACTAAAAGTAAGTACTTTTAACTTGTCTTATGGAGGGAGTGTTCATTCAGCCTTTCATTCATTTGCTCAACAAGTATTGGCTGTGTGCTGATGGAAAAGGCAGTATCTGATGTATATCAACCGAGTGCCAGCTTGAGCTGGAGTGCCAGCCCTGAGATGCCCTCTGCCTTTCCACAAGTGGTTTACTCTTCCTGAGCTTCAGAGTGGCTCCTCTGAAGAACAGGATGGTAATATCTCCATGAACACATAAGGAATTCATTACAGCACTGAAAACAATGTCTGATGACTGCTCGGCACCAATAAGAAGTATGGCAGACTTGCTGCTTCCATGTGTGCTATAATCTAGACACATGCTGGGTGGTGGGTGCCTTTACCCACCAACCATCCCTTTGTTTATGCAATCTGTTCAGTAAGTTGATCAGTCAGTACACCCATCTGAATGCCAATTGGGCTGGGCCATGGGAGCTCACAGGTAACAGGAAGACAGCCAGCAAACAATATGAACTGGGGATGACAAGAGACATGGAGAGGTGTGTGCATATGAGCGAAAAACAGAGCCAGAGAGATGGACAGAGACACTACGGTACTGAGGGAAGGGGACACAGCAGTGGTCAAAGGCCTCCTGGCACAGCAGACCTGGGAGCCACATCTTAGGAAGGGTCACAGTGAATGACAAGAAGGGAGAAGACACGGAAAGAAAGAGCCTTCAAGACAGGAGAAGCCATGCGAATTGCCCTGCAACAGCTTAGGTTCCTAGGATGATGCTGTTGTTTACTCGAGAAGATGTGTCTTACATTCCCCTGGATTTGTCATTCTAAAAACTTGAGATTTAATTCTTGAGCCTGTAGACTTAAATCCACCTACAATACATTTTAAAAAAATCCTCATTAAGATCTAATGAGTTACCGCTGCCATTGTTAGGAATAAGGTGGGGAAAGCTATAGAAAAAGAGAATTTTCGTTATAACAATCACAGTCACAGCAAGTCCAGAGACAAAAAGGAAATCTGACTTTCAGAACTGTCTTGCAACAGATATTCTGATATCCTATGGTAGATTTTCCTACTATTTTTCTATCACTTGGGTTTGTTTTATTAGCCCTTAAATATCAAATGCACAATTCTACCGCAAAAGTAGGCTTTGGGAATGTTAGCCGAGAAAAACACTATCAACACTGACTTACCAGGTCAGAATATGCTCTAAACCTGAAGGTTCCCATTACAGGGTTTTCCAGACAGAAACTGCTCCTGCGGCTGCAGCACACAGACTAACTGCCTCCTCTCCAGAGGACCAGGGGCCTTTGGGGCATCCGTACACCCGCAGCCAGGGTCGCTGGGGATGTGCCTTTGGCTCCTAAAGCTGGGTCCTCAAAGCACAATAAGGAAAAAGAATAAAGAATTCACATGCCATAATGATCCCTCTGAAAATGGGGAGCATGAAGCTTAATTGTGCTTCACATGTGCCTGCACCTTCTGTGATGAATGTGCTCACACCTTAGAGATTTCCTGCCATGACTGTTTTACTTTTCAAAATTTCCTCAAACCTACATAATTTTAAATGTCATCAGAACACAGAACAAGCTCCCGTTCACTCCTCCTAAATCCATTCTACCTTACTGGGTAGAACTGTAGTGGACACAGCACCCCCAGCCCCCAAGTTCCTCAAAGGAAACAGCACGTTTGTTACGGAGTAAAATCCAGCAACTTTCTCACCAGTGCATTTGCTCCCCTTGCTTATATCTTGTTTTGGAGTTTGTGATTTGACTAATTACATTTGAATAATGTGTGACTCTCAGTCACATAACCATCACAACGGATAAAAATAATAGGCACAGAAAGGCTGAACATGGCTCCATTCCTTGGAAAAGCTTCACTAGATGCCTTACAATACAGGCAAGAGGCTTGGAGGTAACATGCTAAAATTTTTCAAAAGTCCTTATAGCAAACCACGCGAAGCCGGTAATGACTATTTTAATCATATGTAAATGCCAGCAGCTAATATATTTTGACAATTAAATCAGCATTAGTATAATCTTATAGACGACTGTGTCTTTCCTTAAGAAATTAAATTATAGGGGAAAGAATGTCATCTCCTGGTCATACTCTTACACAGTAAGACACATTTTAATTGTAAATGTGCCTTTTAGAACCTTTAAATTTCAAAAAGACGAGGAGGACGGATCCTGTGTACTTACTAATCTGTAAATAGAGTACCAGGCCAAGAATCAATTCTGAAATGCAGCATCAATTGCATAGGCTCCCACTTAGTTTTAGTTGAATAAAAGCCCTACTAGATACGCAAATAACATCAAACTTGCCAGATTAAAGACAGGCCCCTCATACTCTAAATCATGATCGTCAATCATCACTCAGGATTAAGGGATATATTTTAAAAACCTAAAAGCAAGCGCTTCCTTTTAACTTCTGCCTACTGCGCATTTTGGATTATCGCCCAGAAATAGTATTACTTGAAACAAGACTGCCTCCCTCCTACCACCTATGAGAAGTGCATTGTGACCATCTGCTGTTGCCTGTTTGCAATGAGACTCAGCAAGGCATGAGGCTTACTGTGCAGAACGCTTCAGCAGCTCCGCTGCGCTCAGAACACAGCTTCCCATTTGAATGGAGCTGATTTTCGGTTTAGTCAGTGTTTTCTCAACACTGCTATTCTCCCCACCAGAAAGAAGTAAATTAGTGTAAGAACCAAGAGGACCACAGCATGTCCACACTGTCCTGCGGAAACTTTCTCTAAATGCTGCACTGACCAGCGAAGCTTTACTTGTAGACTCTTGGGTTTATTCAGGTGAATAATTTCCTCATTCTGTATTTTCTCGTTAGCATTCCCCACTCGAGGTATTTATATTACTTCGACTATTAGAAAATAATCTTCTAAAAGGTATGAGTTGCAAATAAAACCTCAAAGATGCAATCATCAAATGGAACTTTCTAAAGGAATTATAATAGGCCTAACAATGTACAGATTGTGTGGACTTGTGTGAAAAAGAAGTTAGTTTGTACAAACAACATTTCTAAAATATCTGTAAGAAATTTACATCAGGTTTCTTCAGTGAGGGCTAAGGAAGACTGAAAGCCTGAGGAGGAAACACATCTAAGTGGTCTCTTACTTTGTGCTTTCTATTTTTAACATGTTACTATAACAATACTTGTAAATATTTCAAATGTTTTTAAGTTTCACTAATAAATAGGTTAAGTTTAAAATTATGAAGAAGAAAATATCTACTGGTTCTTTAAATTTAAAAAAAAATCACATTCCAGGACTAAGCTTATCAAGAAATAACCTTTTAATAAGATTATTAAAACAAAGTGTTAATTTATGAAAAATTCAGCATTCTATTAAAATGCTAACAAAACATGGAATTACAACCCAACAGGTCGCTTCATTGAATTCATTCATCTACTCCTGGCAAAGACATTCCAAATTTGAACTTAATTAATATTCCTTCTCTTGGTTTCCATAGTTTCTTTTTAACATGAGTACAGGCAGAAACTGGCAGTGAGTTTGCCCATGTTCTTAGTAATAACCCCCTTTGGTTGTCAGTGTGTATGCAAAGGGGAATTTTTTCCATACCCAGAAGAGCCACCATTTTCATGGCTTTTGTTTAAAAACAAAATGGTAACATTTCCTTCTCTCTCTTTCTCTTTTTGAGTCTGTAGTTCGACATGCTGCACTCTTCCTGCCCACAGTTCGCTTGGCACTTGGCTGACACATGGACACCCAGGTGCAGTGCTGCCATGCTGGGTTGAAGCAGCCACCTCTTCCTGACCTGTCTGTGACCTCAGAACTATGGTGGTGACACAAGGGCTCCATGAGAGATGTGGCGGGTGCCGGTGTCATGGGTTGAAAACTCCATGGGTGCAGAAGCTTCTGAGTTTTTATTCTAACATGGGAATGAAGATTTCCTTGGCCAGTGTACATGCAAGAGTGAATTGGTGCAGCTGAAGTGGTTGGCTGAGGACAAGCAGCTCACTGGAGTCCACACATTTCCTCTAAGGTTGGTATTTCCCTCCAGCCCAGAGCGGACAGACTCAGTCTCTGGTTTGATCTTGTACCGTGTCGCTCTGCCTCACTTCCTCCTGCGTCTTTCTTGTCCTCGCTGGGTTAAACACCTTCCATGAGTCACAGCACCTCCAGCAGGAGGCCGCGGGCCATGGCAGCATCCCCAACCCTTCTGTGACCACTTCATTTTGTCTGCAGTGTCTACCTTTCTACCATGATGCTTTTCATCTGCTTTTCCACTTCTGGGCATGTTCCACACTACTGACCAAATGCGTCCAGGGGATTTTACACTGAGATGTGCAGCCTCATTGAGCTGCCATCAGATCCATGTTCTCTGCTTCGCACCCCTCAGGGTTGGACCAAGCATTATGTCAGTTCCTGTCACGAGCATCGAAGGTACAGATGTGGACACCACCTGAGAGGTCAGGAGGTCCGTGACATCTCTGCTCACTTCTCTTTGGTCCTGCTGATGGCCTTGGCTATGACAAAGGTACCGGGGTGCACTCTGTTCTCATGGCCAGCGGTGGCCGTGGCTTGTTCACTGCTATTCTGTGAGTCTCACCAACCCCTCTACTCTCCCTGGAAAGTTTCAGCGAGAAGGAAAAGCTTTATCTTGGGTTTGGAGTGAGAAGAATAAACTTACAAGGATAGATCAGTGAGAAAGACAACATATTAGAAAACGATAGTCTGTTCCTAGTGGTTTATTTCTCCAAAGCTTTCCTTACAAAGTCAAAGGAAAAAATGCTGATTTAAAAATAACAAAATGATGTTGCTTACATTGAACAATGATTTTCCCAGAAAAACCTGAAGACTAAATTCAAATACCATTTACATTCAAATAAATGTTAAAATACATTGAACTTAAATAAAAATTATTTCTGCTGGTACTCCTTGCTTAATGATCCACCTGTTTAAATGTTGTTTGGACTTATGACCAGACCACGCTGTTCAGACTGGGCATCCACAGCTCAGACATAGAACCACGTTTGTAGTCACAACTCAGGAACATGGGCCATGATGGCTTCTTTTAAAGTACAGTCCTACAGTTTTATGTTGTTCTACACTACAGCACTCCACGTAAGAGTTATGCAAATAAAGGCAAAGTTGGAGTTTCCTTTGACATTCCTTTGTTCTGAATATTGTAATGTCCGTAGTATAGACATGCCTCCGTTAGCAAGCAATTCAGTTAACAACCCACTAGCAGAAATGGAACTTGGCCATTAAATAAGGAATGTACAAAAGAATAAATAAATGAGTGTCTGTATAATATATTGAAGTATAAAAATACATGAAAAGATATGCTGTCTTCTTAGATGGAATTTAATAAAATACCAGTTCACCCCCAAATTAATATTCAACGAAATTCATTTTTACTTACTCTCAACAAACTCCTGCTACATTGCGCCTCTCTCTTCTGCTGACAGGCACATTCCGTTGTCCTTTCAGAGTTTACAAAACATGAATTCAAAAATAAAACTGTCAAGAACTTTCCGGTGACCACAGCAGCGCATTCAGCTAAGGGGAGGCCCTGCAGAACCTGCACCGGCTGGACACACACACAGCAAATATGCTCTCCCGGACATTTGTAAAACTGAAAAACTCTTCCTGCCAACTCCTTTTTTCCCCTTTCGTCCACAATCTACTTCCCTCCCCGGCAAAGGATTTGTCATGGAATGTGCTTACTACTCATGTTGAGCTCTACAAGGTATGGAATTTTGTCCACTTATATGGTAAGGAAGACATAGTAAATGCTTCACATTGTTTAAATAAAGTGAATGGGTCGTTAAATCTTTCACTGCTGGGCCAACCTCTCTATAGCTTAAGGTAGCAAGCCACCCTTGAGATGGGGTTTTGGGGTGATTCCACTGGAAACTTACTACAGTGACTTAGGAACTGAGAGGACCCTTCCACAGGAGCAAAGGAGACGTGGGAGCTCTCCAGGCTCACACTTATGCTGCTGCCACCTGCTGGTTTGCTCCTCACAAGATGGGCTCACCTGTCTCCACTGGTCATCTGTGAACCTGGATCAGGTTTTGGAATCTGGGCCAGACCTGCACTGGTGGAGGACACTCTACAACTGGATCCTAAATTCCCACCCACTGGCTCAGAGTAACCAAAATAAAGTCTCACTCCCTGAGCTTTACACATTGCACAGGCATTTCCACCCTGTACTCGTGCTATGAAAATCCACATCAATAGTGAACTTGCTAAATAATGAAGCAACAGAAATAAAGAATCTTCAGTGTTAAGAATGAGTTTCTGGTTTTTCCATCACCATTTGTTAAAAAGGCTCTCTTTCCTCTACTGAGGATGTTTAGTTCTTTTGTCAACGATAAGGTGGCTTAGCGTATCTGGAGCTGTTTCTGGATCTTCTGATCTGTTCCATTGATCCTCAGGTCTGTTTTTTTGCCAGTACCATGCAGTTTTTATCACAGTGGCCTTGTAGTATAGTTTCAAATTGGGGATCATGATACCCCCTGTCATGTCCTTGTTTCTTAGAATTGCTTTTGCTATTCTAGGTCTCTTGTCATTCCAGATGAATTTTTGGATTACTTTCTCTAGATCTGTGAAATATGCTGTTGGGATTTCAGTGAGGATTGCACCAAATCTATATAGTAGTTGTGGGAATATAACCATTTTGATGACGTTGGTTCTTTCTAGCCATGAACAAGGCATATCTTTCCATTTTCTGATATCCTCTTCAGTTTTTTTTCAGTGTTGTCATTTTCAGAGTAGAGCTCTTTCACCTCTTTTGTTAGACTGACTACTAGATATTTCATTTTTTTGTATGCTATCGTGAAAGGAACTGACTCTGCAATTTCTCTCTCAATAAGTCTGCTGTTTGTATATAAAAATGCAATTGATTTTTGAGCACTGATCTTGTATCCAGCAATGATAGTCTAGCAGTCATCTGGTGGTTTTCAGGATCGTCTGTATAACCATGCCATCAGCAAATAATGACAGTTTAACTTCTTCCTTTCTTATCTTTATTCCTTTTATTTCTTTCTCTTGTCTAATTGCTGTGGCCAATGTTTCCAGCACTATACTGAACAGGAGTGGTGATAGCGGACATCCTTGTCTTGTTCCTGGTCAGTGTGAAATGTTTCAATTTTTGATCATTTAGGATGATGCTGATTGTTGGTTTTTCATAAATAGCTTTTATTAGATTGTGATAAAGTGCATCTATTCTGATTTTCTGTAGGGTTTTGATCATGAATGAGTGTTGACTTTGTCAAATGCTTTTTCATCATGGAAGTGTCTTTCCCCAATTTTTTTTTTTTTTTGGTGGTACCAGGGATCAAACTCAGGCCCTTGTTCTTCCAAGGTAATTGTGGTGCCACTAGACCTAAATCTCAGCCCTGTCAAATGCTTTTTCTGTATCTATTGAGATGACCATATGGTTTTTGTCTTTGAGTCTATTAATATAGTGTATTATGTTTATTGATTTATGTATGTTGAACCATCTTTGCATTCCTGGGATCAAGTTGGAAATAACCCAAATGCCCAACAACTCTAAATCAGATAAAGGAGATGTAGGGTTTTTTTTAATGAAATGGAATATTACTCTGCCATAAAGTGATAATCTTGAGTCACTTATACTCAAATGATATACCTTAAGGATGTACTCATAAGTGAAATAAGTCACATGTGTAAATATCATATCTTTTCTCTGGTATGAGAAACTGAAAATGTAAATGAGTTCTAGAATACATGATATTGTGAAATAGTAAATATTCAAAAGGAAATAGGGTTTAGGGGTAAGTAATGAGGGGAAAGAAGAAATGTGATGGTTAAAAACAGGAAACAAAGCTTATGTATATAGGAGTGGGGGTTGTAGGGTGGATAGGGGGAAGGGAAAAAATGAGAATTAAGTCATGTTATATACGGGTACAAATTATTAATGTTGAGCATGACTGCAATGTGTATATATAATGTGCCAATAAAGCTTCAAATTTTAAAAGAATGAGTTTCTGAAGATTCTCCAGTCAAAAATCTATGGCACAATTAAAAGGCTTCCATTCTTGAAGGTAGATTATTGAGATTTTTCAATTTAAAATTTTTCTGTTTTTTCTTTTTTTTTATGAAACTGTCTGGCTTTTGGGGAGTTGCCAGTTTGGGTTTCCAATAACAGATGAGTTCTCTTTAGAAAAATGTTATCCTGGACAAAATGAACTCAAGAGTTTATGGGCTGGTCTTGAAGAACAAGTCCAGATACAACGGTTTCGTAAGACAGACACCACTGACATTCAGCAATATAGATGCCAATGTCTGCCCATGATCAAGCCTGTCCCTCCACCCCTTATAAAGAGGATTTGCTTTAGGCTTCTCCATGTCCCACACCTTTTACTCATATAATTACAATACTAATATTAGCCTCTACCCTGGAGTTTTGTGTAGATAGCATATAAAATTTTCAGAATAGCAGCTGGGACTGGACAAATGGTCCAGGAGTGTTAAGTGTCATTAATGGCTGCGTGTACTGGGCCCATGAGGCACTGCAGTGCTTCCCTATACACGCAGAAGGATGACAGTGCACCCACACAGTGGTATTAACACTTGGCACTGGGGAAACCCACTCTACTAAGACTGACTTCCTCTCAATCATGTTAAAGCAGAAAAGTAAATGGGCCTGGGAATCGTGAGTGAAGAAGAAGAGTGCAAAGCCTCTTTAGAGCCTAGATTTAGAGCATGAAAGTTCTTAGAGAGTTTGATAGATGTTAAATTGGCCTGAATATTTGGAGCATACAAGAAATTCCACAGGCTCTCTGACTTTAAATTCAGGGCACATGAACCTGAGAGAAATCACTGCCAATGGCAGAGTAAATCATTTCTGGAACTGTTCATTGGTCAAGCATTAAGTAAAGCTTCATTAACTGCTATGACCTTAGGCTTGATATGAGACTCAAGGTGTTGGGATGGAGTTATAATTTTGACATCTTTAAAATTGACCATCTTCAAGAAGCAAGACCCTACAATCTGCTTCATACAGGAAACACACCCAATTCAGAAGCAAACACATAGACTGAAAATAAAGGGTTGGAAAACAATCCTACACAGCACAGGAAACTGCAAAAAAGCAGGAATAGTTACCTTGTTTGGAGATAAAATAGATTTCAAATCCAAACTGATTAAAAGAGATAAAGAAAGTCACTATATTCTCGTACAGGGAACTATCCAGGAGAAAGAAATAACAATCATAAATATTTATGCACCAAACTCTAATGCACCCAACTGTATAAAACAAACATTAGTGGACATGAAAAGCCAGATAACCACTAATAAAATAGTAGTAGGGGACTTCAATACTCTACTGTCACAAATGGACAGATAAACTGGACAAAGAATCAATAACAAAATACTTGAGCTAAATCAAACTTTTGAGCAAATGGACTTAATAGATGTCTATGAAATATTTCACCCTACAAAGCCAGAACATATATTCTTCTCAGCTCCTCATAGATCATTCTCCAAAATAGATCACATTCTAGTTCAGAACAGGCTTAAGTACATGCAAAGGAATTGAAGTTATCCTCTGCATACTATCAGACCATAGTGCCTTGAAACTGGAGCTGAATAGCAAAAGAAATACCTCACAAACATGTGGAAATTGAACAACACTCTGTTGACCAACCAATGGGCCACAAAAGAAATTAAACAGTTTCTACAACTAAATGACAACCCCAGCACAACATACAGGAATTTATGGGACACAAAGAAAGCAGTTCTATGAGGGAAATTCATAACAGTGAATGCCTACACTCAGAAAATACAGCAAACTCAAATAAACAATCTAATCATGAACCTCAGACAATTAGAAAAAGAGGAGCAAGACAAACCCAAAGCTCGTACTAGGGAGGAAATTATAAGGATCAGAGCAGCAATTAATGCAATGGAGACAAAGAGAACAATACAAAGAATCAATGAACTGAAGAGTTGGTTCTTGGAAAGGATAAATAAAATTGACAGACCCTTAGCCAACCTTATCAAACAAAGGAAGGAAAAGGCTCAAATCCATGCTATTAGGAATGAAAATGGGGAAATCACCCCAGATCCAGTGGAAGTCCAAAGGATAATAAACACATACTTTGAAAATTTGTACTCCAAGAAGATGGAAAATCTTGAAGAAATAGATTCCTAGACACATATGAATTCCCAAAGCTGAATGAAGAGGACATAACAATGTTAAACAATCCGATATCAATCTGTGAAATTGAAAATGTAATAAAAAACTACCAACAAAGAAAAGCCCTGGCCCTGACGGCTTCACTGCTGAATTCTACAAAACTTTTAAAGAAGAGTTAATCCCACTACTTCTCAATCTTTTTAATGAAATCTAAAGGGAAGCAGTACTCCCCAAATCACTCCTTGAAGCAACCATTACTTTGATTCCAAAGGCAAAGAAAGATTCAAACAAAAAAGAAAACTACAGGAAAATCTCTCTAATGAACATTGATGCAAAAATCCTCAATAAAATACTGGCAAACAGAATACAGAGAGTTATCAAGAAAATCATACTCCCTGATCAAGTCGGATTTATCTCAGGGATGCAAGGGTGGTTTAACATACGTAAGTCAATCCATTAATACACTATATTAACAGACTCAAGGATAAAAACCATATGATCATCTCAATAGACACAGAAAAAGCATTTGACAAAATCCAACACCCATTCATGACCAAAACCCTACAGAGAATCGGAATAGATGAACTATTTCTCAATCTGACACAAGCTATTTTTGAGATACTAACAGACAGCATCATACTTAACTGGCAAAAACTGGAACCCTTTACACTAAGATCAGGAATGAGACAAGGATGCCTGCTGTCTCCAGTCTTACTCAATATAGTACTGGAAACATTAGCCACAGCAATCAGGCAAGACAAAGATATAGAAGGAATAAAGATAGGAAAGGAAGAAGTTAAACTATCATTATTTGCCAATGATAGGATACTCTATCTAGAGGATCCTAAGAACTCAACCAAAAGACTGCTAGCCTTAATTACCAAATTTAGTAGTGTTGCTGGATACAAGGTCAATGCTCAAAAATCAATAGCCTTTGTCTACACAAACAACAGACTCACTGAAAGAGAAATTGGGGAGTCAATCCCTTTCACAGTAGCACCCAGAAAAATGAAATATCTAGGAATCAGTCTAACAAAGGAGGTGAAAGGCCTCTACTGTGAAAACTATAGGACTCTGAAAAATGAAATAGAAAAGAATATTAGAAAGTGGAAAGATATCCCTTGTTCCTGGATAGGGAAAACCAACATCGTCAAAATGGCTATACAACTACTATATAGATTCAATGTAATTCCAATTGAAATTCCAACACTATACTTCACAGAGCTAGAGAAAATAATTCAAAAGTTCATTTGGAATGACAGGAGACCTAGAATAGCAAAAGCAATTCTAAGCAACCTGGACATAGCAGGGGGTATTACAATCACCAGCTTAAAACTGTACTAAAAAGCCACTGTGATAGAAACTGCATGGTACTGGCAAAGTAACAGACCCAAGGACCTTGGAATAGATTAGAAGATCCAGAAACAACTCCAGATACACTAAGCCACCTTATCTTTGATAAAGGAGCCAAACATCCTCAATGGAGGAAAGACAGCCTCTTTAACAAATGGTGCTGAAAAACTGGGCTTTAACCTGCCAAAAACTAAAGCTAGACCTATGTCTTTCACCATGTACAAAACTAAATTCACAATGGATTCAAGACTTAAACATTAAAACAGAAAGAATAAATCTGCTACAAAACAGGTTAGGTAAAACTCTTGGATACATTGGCTTAGGCAGAGACTTCATGAATAAAACCTCTATAGCACAAGAACTAGCAGAATCAACAAATGGGATCTCATCCTACTAAAAAGCTTTTGTACAGCAAAAGAAGTCAGTGGCACCACTAAAAGACAACCAACAACATGGGAAAAAGTCTTTACTAGCTGTTTGTCAGACAAAGGGCTATTATCTACAATATGTAAAGAACTTAAACAAATCAGTCTCTCCCCAAGTTTAAAGATCCAATTAAAAAATGGCCATCTGGTATGAACAGACACTTCTCAGAGGCAGAAGTCAAAGCAGCCAAGAAACATATGAAGAAATGTTCAACATCAAGGTCATTCAAGAGATGCAAATGAAAACAACACTGAGATTTCATCTCACTCCACAAAGAATGGTTGCTATTGCAAAATTAACCAACAATAAATGCTGGTGAGGCTGTAGGGAGAAAGGTACCCTTCTCCATTGTTGGTGGGATTGTAGACTTGTGCAACCATTGTGGAGATCTGTGTGGAGATTCCTCAGAAAACTAGGATTAGAGGTCCCATTTGACCCTGCTATCCCCCTGCTCAGAATATACCCAAAGGAATTTTTAAAATCACATTGGAAAGACAGATGTACACCCTTTTCATAGCAGCTCAGTTCGTGATAGCCCAATCTTGGAAACAACCCAAATGTCCATCAACTGGAGACTGGATAAAGAAGATGGTGTTTTTAATGGAATATTACTCTGCCATAAAGAATGACAAGATTCATTCATTTATTTGTAAACGGATACACCTGGAGGACACATAAGTGAAATAAATAGACTACAGATATGCAAATACTGGATCTGTTCTTTGATATGAGCACATGTAGAAGTAAATGTGTTCTAGAATGTATGATAGTTTTTGTAAAATAGGAAATATCCAAAGGGAATTTGGTGTGGCAATGTAATGAGGGGAAGGAATAAATGAGATTCTGAAAGAAAATAAAAGAGCATGTATATAAGGGGGTGTGGGGTGTGGGTGGGTAGGGATGTGGGTAAAAATGAGAATTAACTCGTGTCATATACTGGTACAAATCCCCAATGTTGTGCGTGATTGTGAGCTGTATATAAAATGTACCAATAAAGAATTCAATTTTTAAAAAGTGACCATCTTTAGGGCAAGCCAGTAGAGCAGGAGTACACCATACCAGGTATTTCTGCTTGGATTATTTATAGCACATGTATTTTGTTTTAGAAATGAGAAAGGGATGGATCACACAAAGTATTTTAATTCATTAGTATTTTAATTCATTCACAGAAATTACTCCATTTTCAATTTTTGGTGCTGTTATCAAGGATTTTCCTTTTAATGTATTACTAGGTTTGGGTTGCTACTATTTTGTTCAGGGTTTTTGCGGCCCATATTTATGAGAAGTTCTGTAATTTTCCTTTCTTGCAATGTCATTGTTAATTTTTGTCATCAAAGTTGTGTTGGCTGCCAAAAATGCACTGGGGTATTCTAACGCCTTTTCAGTTTTTTAGAATTTTCAACCAAACTGGCATTATTTCTCCTTTCCATCTTGGGGTGCGAAGGAAGCCATCCTCATAGGAAAATCTTTGTAAAGGAGGTATTTTTAACAAACATAGGAGTGTTAATATTTTCTATCAGTGTTGGTAAATTTTAAAGATTGTTTGAAATAAAATAACCAGTCTATTTTTTTTTTTTTTTGAGACAGGGTCTCACTTTGTAACTCAGGCTGGCTCTCAGCTCACTATGTAGAGCAGGCAAGCCTCGAATTCAGCAATCCTCCTATCTGCCTCCCAAGTGCTGGGATTATAGGCGTGAGCCACCACACTCAGCACTGTGGTATGTGGTGCTGATTGCTGACGGGCGTGAGTCACCATGCCCAGCATTATATGTGGTTACCAGGGATCGAATCCAGAACCTTGTGCTTGCAAGGCAGACACAGGAACCACTGAGCTAAATCTCTGGTCCATAACTAGTCTAATTTTTCAAGTTTGTTGGCAAGAGTTACAAGCTTATATATTTCATACTTGTTTTCTTCTATTTTACTAAATCCTTCATTGGTGTTTAATTAGAAGTTTCTGTCTTTTTGAAATGAATAGTTAACTTGTTTTCGAATGTGTATAGTTAAGTCTTTAACTTTTTTATGTACTGCATTAACTGAATCTTGTGAATTTTGATACTATTCAAATATTTTCTAACTTTCATTGTAATGTTTTACCTCCTGGTAATTCAGAATTGCACTGCTTAATTTTTAAGTGTGTAATAAAACTTTTAGTAAACTTTTTACTTCTTGCTTAATTCCATTGTACTCACAGAACATACTCTGAACAATTTCAGATATTTGAAAATTGTTGAAACATTATAGTTCAGCATGTAGGTTTTGACATGAGATGAACATATATTTTATGGTTGTTATACATATGACTTTCATCTAGTTCCACATAGTTTCCTTCATAGAAAAATAAAAGATTAAAATCTTAAAGGCATATTTCTCTCTGCTAATGAAATTTATACATAAAATTATTTTGAGGTCTGGGGATTTAGTTCAAAGGCCAGGGATTTAGCTCAAGGGCTGGGGATTTAGCTCAGTGGCACAGTGCCTGCCTGGCAAGCTTGAGGTCGTGAGTTTGATCCCAGATATAAATCAATCAACTTAACTAAGTATAATTTCAGAATTTTAACACTATAATTTTCTTAGCTATTAAAGTATTCAATATTCTGTATATGCTTTTAATCAAGTCAGTCATTTCAATAAAAATCATTTTTCACAAAATTCTTAGAGCAGAACTACAAAACAATAAAAAGGTGATGTGCAGAGATTTTTCTTGTGATTCAGAAATAGTTCCCTAAGGAGAAATTTGTCAATTCTTTCATTAACTAGGATAACTAGTTTGAATAACCTGATTATATCAAACCTCCAAATGGACAAAAAAAATTTCAAAACACTCTGAAATCAATCAAGAAAATTAGTTGGTGCCGTGTCTATAATTTGCAATCACACTCTACCCACTATTGCCAAGGACCCACCCAGTCTTTGGAGTTTCTGTTAAAATAAAATGGCTGAGTCTGTCTTCCCCAAGGGACCATGTAATATGCAGGGAGTGACAGTGGCAGGGTCTGATTCGAATGTGAGGGGGAAGGCAGAGCACCCTAGGGTGGAAGCAGAGGACATCTTCAGTCTTCACTAAGAACTTCTTCAGTACTGACTTCAAGGATACTTGATGGGTCATTCAATTTGAATCAACCCAACGCTCCTAGCACTGAGATGAAGAAAGCTTTTAAGAAAAAATTTTAAATTGCAAACTAATTCCCAGTCCAAGGCCACAGAAGAAATGCTTTTGTCTCTTGCCCCATTTACTAGTATTTCTAAAAAAAATAAAGACTAAAAAGTTCAAGTTGTACATACAACCTGAGCCAGGTTCTGATGAAAGGATATTCTTTCAGCACTCGATGACATTCCTCCTAACCTTTCCTCAGATGTCAAAATAAGTCGATGGTGTCCACATTCACCAAGACACGCAGGTGATGACTCACAGAATCTTGAGCCCCTTCTTGTTCCCCGTCCACATCCAGCAAAGTCACAGCTAACAAATCCTACTGACTTATTCTTTCAGATGTTTCCTGAATCCATAACCTCATCCCATTCCTGTGCTACTTCCCAGTGCAGGCCTTAGCCATTCTTTTTTTTTTTTTTTGTGGTACTGGGGATTGAACTTGGGTCCTTATGCTTCCAAGGTAGGCACAGTACCACTTGAGCTAAATCCCCAGCCTCCTTAGCCATTCCTTTTACTGCAGTGGTCTGGCTCCTGCTTGCTTCTCTCCTTTGGGCATACGCTCCTACCACCTGTCTTTTTCTAAAAAAAAGAATTGCTCCTGTTATTCACCACTCATCCTTAAGGTTTCTATTACCCTCAGCACAAAGCCCAGGTTAAATGACACAGAACTGGCGACTCCACTCCACTCTCCTAGGCCTGTCTCCTCCTGACACACAGACAGCCCCACTCAGAGCGGTCTCCCCTCAGCAAGCAGTGACGCGGACCTCTACACAATGTGGGAAGTCTGAGCCACTCTGCCCCTGCCCACTCTGTGAAATGCTACTTGCCTTGTTGAAGTCCATATAACATGTGACCTCCTTTGTGAAGTCTTCCTGGAGGTAATAGAACAAAGTACTCAAAACACTGACTGCAGAAGACTTTTTTTTTTTTTTTTGGTGTGTGTGTGGGGGTATACTAGGGATGGACTCGGGAATTTTGGCCAAATGGTTTATCTTTCTGTGCTTGTTTATGCCTACTTCACATAAAATTTATCTCACTATCAAACCTAAATGCATATAGATTCCTCTACCACATGAGGTCTATCTTCATATGTACTTTGAGAAAAGGCCTATAAAAACAATATATGGTCATTTTTTCCTTTTAACTTTATTAGCAAAAATACCCTATCAGTATTCAGTGCTTAATGACCAGATTCTCCTTCACATAAATTTCTCTCATGTACTCTAGCATTAAATAACAATTACAAGTGCGAGATACCAAAAAATATATGCACTTCAGTATTTTCTTCAAAACTTAACTTCTGTACCTTTGCCATAACACACCTCAATCCAGCTTTACTAATAATTTACTCACTAGAATAGATAAAAAAGAAACCAAAAAAACCTACCAAAATACTACTGGTTCTGAAAAATGTAGTATGAGTAATTCATTTAAATTAAAAAAAAATTTTTTTTTTGGTACAGTGTCTCACTTTGCAGTTCAGCAGACTGGCTCTGAGCTCACTATGTAGTCCAGGCCAGCCTCAAACTCACAGCAATCCTCCTGCCTCAACCTCCTGAATGCAAGGATTATGAGTGTGAGCCCCCACAACCAGCACTGTGGTATGTGGTTACCAACAGATTGAATTCAAGGGCTTGTGCTTGCCAGGCAGATGCTGGAACCCCTGAACTAAGTCCCCAGCCCCTAAATTTTAAACCTTTATTTGATATTTGTAATAATCATTCTTATTCCTCAACTTGATTCTAAAGCCAGAACTTGAGTATGGTGGAAGAATGCCTGGACTTAACCAGAGGAGAGGGAAGCTGGTGTTCTGGAACTCCAGTGAGGTAGGAAGCGTATCACACAGCGTAGGGGGCACATGCATGTATTTAAAATATTTATATGTGAACATACATACGTACAACCCCTAGCACTGTCCACAGTAACCCCCGAATCATAAGGAACACATCTCATATGCTTATCTTGTCTTCTAATTACCGATTTCCAGTAAAAGTTGGAAGGATGGCTGATTACACAGCTGGGGCAAGTATGAAATAAATTTAGAAAAAAATCTGTTGTGCTAATGGTAAGATAGTGCTTTAAAAATGGTGCAAACATGTCAAAAGAACATAGAAGCCAACCTAAGAGGCTCCTATCAACCAAATCTGGGACAATTTGAGATTCAGGAACATTATGATCTCTGGAGTAGAAAATCATGAATATACTGTTATTAATAAATTAAAATCCTGATTAGGATTACGTACATAGTTTTAGTGTGCCTCTTCACAAAATACTTACAAAAGGACAAATAGTTGTCTCACAGGGGAGCAGCCCAATACCTCAAACAAGGGGTGAGAATGAACAGCATCAGAAATGCGTGGATGAAACTACACTCACTGCCTGACAGGATGAACACAGAACAGCATGTGCAGTTCCCGCCAAGGAGCACAACTGGAACCTGACAGTGAAGAAACAAATCCAAGTTAGAGGCAAAATTATTTCCTAAAATCTACAAAAGTGCCAGTGGTCTCACAGGTCCAAGACACCCTGAGGAATTGTTCCAGACTGAAAGATACTCAAGACACTGCAACTCAAGGCAACACCCAATGTTCAACTGGGATCTGTCAGGACATTACTGGGATAACAGTGGATACAGATACAGGAAGACAGCAACATGCCTTCCTAAACTCAATGGCTGTTTGGAAACACAAAAATATGGCCATATCACAGCACAACTTACTTGCAACAGGAAAAGGCTTTATCTGAACAGTATGTGTAACCCTTTTGAAAGTCTGACATTGTTTCAAAAGTTTTTCTTTAAAAAGAATGAAGAATCAGTTCTTAAAGAGTTGATAGAGGGATTTAATGTATGTAACCCTAAAAGCACAGTATTAATTATGGTGAACTTTGTCCAGCTCCTGTGTCCATTGCAGGTACGTTCTGCTTTTATGTCCTTAATTATCCCAGAATTATTCTCATGAGTTATTTTCAGAATCACACACACACACATGTGTGCATGCACGCTCTTTAATAACAGTAACTTATTCATATGCATTAATAAACAGAAAAGTTATAGGAATTCTACTTTTGAAATAAAACAAGAATGTAGATATTACTATAAAAATAACTTCTCCCCCTTGTGGTAAAAATTGAAAATACATTCTATTGGAGAATCTCAACAGGCACTTAGCATTATTTCTTACAAAGTATTTTGATAATTTCATGCAAATCCCCTATATTAGCCATGAAATAATACACAATATTTGCAAACAAAATATTTAGAGGTAGTTTTATAGCTTTCTTTAGGCCAATACTGCCCAGATCTGGTGTTTGATTAACAAAAACCTGCAGCTTTGATAGAACCTCCACAACAAAAGGCCAGAGGAACCAAGGTTCCTGACAGTACAGAGTAAAACTGGGAGAAGGCAAACAGGGGTGGCATCACTCAGAGGCACCTGCCTTTTTAAGATCACAGGGATACTGGGAAAGTTTCCTACCTCTCAGAGAGCAATCTCAAAAGTTTGAAAGTCCACCACTGGAAATTAATTCCTTTTCATTGGTATCTATCTATACACTGCTCACTGAACTTATTAATGAAAAGATATGTAAGAAGGGACAAGACATTTTCTTCACTTAAGATTATCAGTGGTAAAAATGAAGACATTTATCTGAGCTGTAAATGAAATCTTTCTCATTCCACGTTCCCACTACTACTTTTATTAAGTCACAGCCACTGATAATTTGTTTTACTGACCTTTCACTGATTTAGTAAAAGTGTTTTTTAAAAGTAAACTTAATTCATTTTTAGGCTTGTAAATTAAAAGTGGCTGAATTGGATACTGTCTCTTAAACAGTAATATAAATATTAGTATCTTAGCTAAAATGAATTATTGACAATTCTAATACATGTTGCACAGTACATATTAATATAGAAAAATACATGTTATCAGCAGCATAATGTTGACCATGTTCTAATCCATTCCACCTGCTCAAATATTAGTGCAAATAATTATATATTTGTAATGCATCACTGCTGTCTAGCATAAACCTGTGCCTTCTGAATAAATGACCTTCCTTAGAGGTTGTTTGCTATTTGGAATATGATATATTCCTATTTAAATTGGCTTTGTATGGTGAGGCAACTTTCTAAACCACTTAGAAAATGAGCAAGTGTATTTACTTAACTTTCTTCCCCTACTCCCCAAAAGATATTCTGATCTTAGGAACTGAAGTTTACTGGTGTCTATTAAATAACATAGATAAAATACATAGGGCCTCAGTCCACAAATATAAATTTTGTTAAGCCCAGAGTTACCAGTCTAGTTGTTCCAATTCATAAATTAAAATTTTTATTTTCTATTGTGTAAGTTTTCTCTCAAACACTTTACATTTGCTTCCTATGAAATTTGATAAAAGACTGATCAGTTGTAGGAATAAAAGATTATAGCTAAGGCAATTTTTGACTTGTAATTTTGATTACATAGAAATGACTATAGATTGGTGATATACTATATAGCCTTACATTTTTAATGTAGTATTAGCCACTTAAAAATGTTAATCCACTAAACAATTAACATAATTAGCAAGCTTATGACATTTAAAATAGTACGTTTTTGAGTATGGAAATACTGATTTTCTCATACTTTCTAAAGTAGTGTTCACACTTTGTCCCATGTTACAAAGTATGGTAGGAAATATCCAGAGTGAAAATTACTGAGAAAAAGTATCACAGTTGTTCAAAACTTACTAAGGAGAACTTTGTGATGGACGTATTTCTGTAGGTACAAACTTAAAATTTCCTGATTGCCTACATAATTTTAAAACCAAGTCAAACAAGTATGACCCACACTGAACCATAAAAAAGTAAATAATCTATTTAATGTTACCTAAAGAAAATAATATATGCAATATAGAGTGAATGAGAAAGACTTAAGATTTTAGTGCTGAGCTTTGTACCAGCTGTTCAGCTTGACAGTCTACTTTCCTTACCGTGCCTTAGGTTTTTTACCCATCAAATAGAAAAACTAGTACCCAAATCCTAGGGCTGCTTTGGAATCAAATAGATGTAAAATGACTTAGCATAGTGCATGCAGCTATAATTATTTTTAGTAGGCACTAAAATTTTTTAAATTGCTGTTTAATTTTTTAAATTGCTGACTATGTTTACTTCACTTACTTACTTTACTTAGCTTAACAACATGGACTGCTCTTCTCTTCCGAAGTATACACCATACCACAGGATGAGCCTTCTCAGGCAGAAACAAGTAGTACAAAAACTTAATGAACTTAGTTAAAATAAAGGGACAAAAGCATGTAATGCTTGGTATGTCAAATTTGCCATCAGAAGTCAGGAAAATTCAGTATGGTTTTGGAAAATATCTCATACTTCTAAGAAATCAATAAGCAATATGTGCCAGAATATTTCTGCATTAAGAATATGTAAAGCTCCCAGGTCGAGCCTTTTTAGTTATCAAAATATTATGTTCAGCGATTCTTGGTGTCTCCCCACACACACAGTTCATGAATGCTTCAGCCACTAAATTTTAAACATGACCACTTACAGGATTTTGCGGCATTTCAGGAACCAATTATTATTTTACCTGGGTACTTACAAATATTCACAGCCACATATGAGAAAAAGCCATTTAAAGGAGCCAATAAATTCTCACTTAGAATCAATACATTGCTGATAATTGAGGTATCTCACTGAGCAAGGATAGTACTCAGAAAGCAAAATATTTATAAGTGAAAGAAAATGACCTAATATATAACATAAATTAATCTGCCTAAAATTTTAGCTTAACATACTGTAAATTTACCTTCTTGGGCAGATTTTTTTTCTTTTTTGAGACAGGGTCTTGCTTTGTAGGTCAGGCTGGCCTTGAGCTCACTATGTAGCCCAGGTTAGCCTTGAACTCACAGCAATCCTCCTGCCTCTACCTGCTGAGTGCTGGGATTACAAGTGTGAGCCACCACAACCAGCCTTGTGGTGTGTGATACTGATTACTGGTGGGCGTGAGTTACCACACTCCACATTGTGGTATGTAGTTACCGGGAATCGAATTCTGGACCTTGTACTTGCCAGGCAGACACTGGACCAATTGAGCCCACCCCCCGCCCCCTTTTTAACAACAAAAGAGTTCCTAGACTTGCAACCACAATGGTCCACCTCAAAATGAGATCAAAGACTGTCCACTTAATGATTCTTTATAAGGACTCTTCATTGACTCAGGTTAACTGTCTTTGTAGTAGCTTAACTTCTTAAACTAGTGTTCTGCATTTCACATAATATACTGAAGTTTTAGAAAAACAATCTGCTGTGTTAGAGCATATTTTCAATTTCAAGATTACTTCAATTCTGCATATAGCTCATGGGAGTTGTGGAATATTCCAAAATGGTCCTCTAATTTAATATTAGCAAAAGCTATTAAGCTTCACTGTCACTACCTAAAACTTCACCATGTATATAAAAACATTTTACTTACTGATCAATTCTTTTGAGTTATAAATCTGGGCCACATTTTTTGATGGCAATATATGAAAATAACTTTAAGATCAAAATACAAAAATGTACATTGCTTCACACATCTTTTTTCTTAAGGAAGACTTTTTTTAGGTTAAATTTCTAATCTTAGTTATATAATCAATACTTCTCTACTGAAAAAATGAAGTGAGAAGACTATGCTATGAAAAAGAATATCTGAAAATTCTAAAAAATATACATAAAATTTACTAATAATGTCCTTGAAATATACAGTAAAATAAAAAAATTGCAGGGAATCTGTTTATTGAGCATTAATTTTAACACTTCTAAATTATGTATTTATTTATGAGCTTTGTCACTGTCCTGTCAATGGACATGATGGAAAATACTGCACAGAACTCAAGCATGGGAGAAATAATTAACAAAATATCTAAGCATCAAGTATGCTTTACATTTAAAAAAAATTAATCCAAACAAATTAACTTGAAGCACTTCTCTTATTTGAAAGTTTTAAGCATCATCTCATGTTTATTTGAGATTTTTGTTTTTGTTTTTTGTTTTTTTACAAATTGACACTGTACAAAGAGTTCAAATGGCCAGTAAAACTACTGCCTTAAAATTATTGGCTTTAAGTAACAGAGGTATAATTTGAATTCACATAAGAGCTTTCTAAAATGGCAATAGTACAAGCATATGACTTTTTCTTGTATCCAAAACCTGTTCTGGTTTTCCCTTGGCTAAGAATACAAATCTGGAAAGTCTTCTAAAGCTGCCACAGTGTCCTAAAATTCTTTGAAAAAAGTTGGCATACCTCATTCCCCCTGCATACCTTGATAACACTGTGCTAAACAGAAAATGAAAAAAATTCAGGCAATGGTAATTTAAATAGTAGTAAGCTCTGGATGTGGAAGGTCTGGTAAAATTAATAACCATTTAGAATCAGGTTCTGAGGAGAAAAGCAGTTTTCCCAAATTAAACCAAAAAGTCCACATTTAAGAGAGAGCTGTCAAGAATGAGCATTAAAGTTTGTGTGGTTCCTGGAAGACTATAAACAACACAATGAAGTTGAAACACTATATTTAACTTAGAATATATTCCTAAGGGGCAAATTTATAAGGTTTATAAAGTAATGGCCTTTCTAAATTTTCATTTCATGTTTAAAATTTTGTAAGTAACTTATTATGTCACCATATTAAGCCAATTCAATTAATCATATTCAAGCAGGAATAACTTCAGAAATGCCTTGAAAAAAGGATAATGAAAGAAACTAGAGATCTGAAAGTAACCAGCATTTGCAAAGCTTGTGTCCATCTAGTGGAAAGATGACAATCTTAAAGAACTGAATTGCGCCTAAACATCATATACAACTTAAACTATCCCTCTCTTCTTTACTTCCTTTATTATAATATTAAAGTAATGAATAAATATGGTCCTTTAGTTAAGGTCTTCTAGATTAAGTGAAATATAAAATAAGGTAGTTTTATTAATTTGTGATTAGAATTGGCTTAAAATCTACTCACCAAATAAGAAATAGTAAACTTTTAAGTTCTACCCAGAAAGCAGATATATTTTGATTCACTTCTGATATCTGCATAAAACATTTCATCATTTCAGTTTTATTTATAACATTTTTTGGAATTGTATTTCAGAAAAAATTCTAACAAACAAAACTACAGAAATTATACTTGTTAACCTCTGAGTCAACATGTTCCTTAGGAAAACCTGTAAGTTTTTGATTAATAATTATCTATACTGAAAGTCATTAAAAATTGATGAATAATAAATTAGTTTTGTTGCATTTTACCTATTGTTAATGCAAAATGGGATGGTAAAATTTCCAGATGGAGTATGTTAAGGAACTAGAACCAGAACACTGGTAAAATTTCATTTGCCTTCTGACACTAGCATTTCCCAGAAAGAAAAGCAGTGACATGTAGTTTTATAGAATTTGAAATGTATACAATCAAGAATGGAATTAAAATTCAACTTAGCAGGAAAAAAAGTAAATACAGATAGTGGTATCCAAATTTCAAATAAAACTTCAAGGTAAGTATGGCTGCTGTTTTCTTCCAGTCATTTTTCCATAAAATGTTGGCTGTGTCAGAAGGAATCTCCTGTGCTTTCTATCAACCGAAGCCTACTGATGAAATACAACACACTCCCTTTGTCAATTTAATCTCAGCTGAAGTGTCGAGCAAGACGAGCAGATCTATAGTCAGCACGAAGTTGTACGAAGGAGTGAAGTATGTTCTTGTCCAGATTAGCAAGTTGTTCTCCTGAGCAGACTTGCTTTAAATTATCTGGGGCAACTACAAGAAGGTTGCAAAGTGCATGCAGAGTATCAAAAAGATGTAATACCATGGGAATCTGAATGGAGAAAAGAGGAAGAAAAAAACACTGAAACAAAATTAATTTCCCATTTTATAATTTTTTTTTGTAAATTCCGCTTAAATACTCCCAGTCAGGAATTATCACTATGGAAGGAAATCAATATATTAACTTTCTTTCTTTTTTTTTTTTTTTTTTT